>NDXB01022405.1:70739-95203 GCA_002631895.1 Agapornis roseicollis
CCCCCCCCCCCAGCGTGGGTTCTAATGTTCCAGAAAATAATTACTATAAATCAGTTCCCCATCTATAATGTAATTAACTACCACTACCAAGTGGTAAGCCTTCCACGCTTTCCTGAAGCTCAGAGAACCCTCATTTGGGATTTCCTGGCTACAAATCCACACCTGTGTGCTACAAGCACATCTGATACAACTGGGATATGTATCAGACCTATGGTACATGACTTGCATTTGCCCACATATAGCAAGTGTAGTCTGTCCCAGATGGACTATACAACTTAAGAGCAACAAGCCTGATTCACTGTGCATGGGATTTTTGCCCAAGTCCTGTAGGCATCCATCAAAATGAGGAAAATGAATTATTTCCTATGATGGAACTTCCAGATAACAAAAGGAAAGATGTCTGGATACATTCAGATATATGGCAGCTAAACTGCTGCATCAGTCAGTTCAGTTCGAAAACAAGTCAAGAACAGTTTGAGGAACAGACTCACAGTCACTAGATCCAAATATCCTGTGTGTGAAAACACGCTGTTGCAACATAGTAAGAGTTAAAGGGTTTTCTTATTCAGCTCTTCTAGCAGTGGTATCACAGTGCCAAGGTAAAATATTCTGGTTTAAGTCAGAGCTGATAATTCCAGAAAAGAAAAGAGATTTGAAAGCTCTTCTGTGTTATGTCAGTGACAGACCACCATTTCAGATTAACTGCATGCTGGTTTGGGGTTGGTCTCGGGTTGCTTTTTTGGTTTGGTTTGGTTTTGGAGGGGCAGAAAGGGGCTGTTTATTTGGGTTTTAATCATACAGTAACACTTGCTGAAGCGTGTAATTGTATTAGTAACAAATAAAGTGTAATTTCCTAACAGTTCAAAGACATTATGACCTACCATTCTAGAAGCCTCTTCAGCTATTTTTTAAAACATGACATGTGAAATGAATGCCAACTAACTTGCAAACTTGCTAGTGTGAGATGTAAGCACGAAGCCCTTAGGAACAGCAGAGACTGAAAATTACCTACTTTCAAAAAACAAGCTTTCAGAGTGATGAATCTATTTCATCCACATCTTTCAGGAAATGATGAGGAACTGAGGTTCATTGTCAGAAGGACATGAATTGGAAAAAATTTCTATTCTTTTTCTCATCATCTCCATCTCTGTCAAGTCATATTTACAGACAAGTTTGAAGCAGGAAGAATAATGCATTTCTAATAAATCACTTTGTCTTCTGTGATCCCAAAGGAAAAGAAGGATGCTAAATAAGCTTCTGTTTTTACACTCTCATCACCTAAAGCTGAGCTGCTGAATCACTGTAATTATAGTATCATCATATTATTAGCTGGGTATTGTATTATTATCTAGCATATGATGATACTAGTTATGATTACACTATTGTCTCAATCTGTTTGGAACTAAAGGCATTCTTGTAATTTGGGAAGGTGCCGAATGTCTAAATAGCAATCAGTATTCACCAAACTCCCCTGTGACTGGGATGTTATGTCCTCAACTTTTGCCTGATAAGGTAAATTAACCCATTTTATATCAGTGCTTCAACAAAAACAACAAAAAAACCGCACGAGTAAACTGCCTCTATCCCACCATCTAACATAGATTGAGGTATTCTGAAGAGTCACTAAAAAGCACTTACCACACCAATTCCTTCAAAAGCAAATATTGCAGTCCCAAAAAACAGTGGGTATTTCTTCCAGCCAACCACAGGAGGCAGTTTCCGTGGATCTATTATATCCTGGAGAAAACAATGCAAAACAGTGCTATGTAAAGTGCATTATCTGATCCTACAATTTTGATTGAAACATTACCCTATAGCAAAGAAAATTAAGCACTTCCTGAGCGGTGCATACATGGCTATTTACAATCCCAGACTCAGTCCTTTACACACATTTATAGCTGCCTTCTCACCCACACAGACGCTTGCACATATATTTAATCTATGTTCATACTAGTGACACTAGAAATCATAGGATCATAGAATCATAGAACAGTTAGGGTTGGAAAGGACTTTATGATCATTCAGTTCCAACCCCCCTGCCATAAGCAGGGACACCTCACACTAAACCATGACATGCAACGCTTCATCCAACATAGCCTTGAACGCTGCCAGGAACGGAGCACTCACAACTTCTTTGGGCAACCCATTCCAGTTCCTCATCACCATAACAGGAAAGAATTTCTTCCTTATATCCAATCTAAACATCTCCTCTTTAAGATTAAACCCGTTACCCCTTGTCCTGTCACTACAGTCACTAATGAAGAGTCCCTCCCCAACATCCCTATAGGCCCCCTTCAGATACTGGAAGGCTGCTAGGAGGTCTCCACGCAGCCTTCTCTTCCCCAGGCTGAACAGCCCCAACTTTCCCAGCCTGTCTTCATATGGGAGATGCTCCAGTCCCCTGATCAGCCTCGTGGCCTCCTCTGGACTTGTTCCAACAGCTCCATGTCCTTTTTATGTTGAGGACACCAGAACTGCACACAATACTTCTGCATTTAAAGTATCACACTAGTGTATATGAGCAAACATTAATTAAGACAAAAGGCAAAGCTCACATCTCAAGCTTAATCTTTTGCAAACTTCTCACAGTATTGCTTTCATACTGCACAGTTATTCTCATAACCATAAGCAACAGCAAAGAAAACCTTTTTAATAATACAAGCGGAGTTTCTGCAGACCAATTAATTCCAGAGTAATTAATCCTCTGCTTCCCACTCGTCTCATAACACTCACATGATAGCTTTCTCAAGCAACACTGTCACTCAGCACTTATCTACACTGTGCATGCAACAGCATCTTAGCACTTTTCAAAAATCCTAAGAAATAAAAAGATAAAGGTTTTTACATGTGATTTTTTTTCAACCATTGGTTTGTTTTAATATGAAATGCCTCCAAATAGGAAAAACAGCAGCAATCCAGAATATGCAGCAGCTAGTCAACTTCCCAGGAGATGGAAGTCTGCAAAATGCATTCCCAAAGGGTGAGTCTTAACTTTTTTCTGACGGTACTGGAGAAATACTAGAAATAAACATTGCTGTTGAAATTGCTCTTCTGTTGCAACAGAAAGACTGACCACAGATTAAAACCTTGACAGTTCTGCCCATAAAAATCCACACATTCTTTCCCCCAAGGACTCCAATTTGTTACAATGCATATTTTTCCTAAAGTGCAACAATATTATCCTGTCTTTCAAAAGTACTGTAGAACTGTATGTCGAGTAGTAGGGCACCTCCTCAAATTAAATACAAGATAATTCCACCTTTCAGAAATCGTCAGTCTGTATTGTATTTATCAGGGCCCAACTGGCACATGCAACAAATACAATCTGCCACACTGAAAACAAAAGACAATAAATGTTTTTATACTCACTCTAACAATATACTGGTAAATGATCACCAGGCTGACAGCCATGGATAGATTGGCAAGCAGTGAAAGCATGGACAGGCTCTTCAAGTCCCGAATAAAGACCAGGAGGATCAAGAATGGCAGGAAACACAGCATGTATATTCGTAAATCAGTACTCCTTTTCTCAGAAGGACTGCTGGTGGCACTGACATTTATGGGAGCTGCCTTGTTTTCCAGGAATCCTTCATGGACCTGTACCAATTAAAACAAAGAGATGGACACAAGAGAAAACTTGTTTATGATGAGAACAATCATCCGTTGGAATTAGCTCCCCAGGGAAGTGGTAGACTCCCCAGTGTTGAACACTTTCAAGATCTGGCTAGACAGGGTGCTGAGATATCTAGTCTAGGTCATGCTTTGCCAAGAAAGCAAGCAGACCATACAACCCTTGAGGTACCTTCCAACCTGATTTCTAGGATTCTATGTTATCAAACAGTGCTAGCACTGAGTATACGGTCACTCTGCTTGTGCATCACTGAATATGGCCGTCACACAGGGCCAAGAACAGGGGCCAAGAACAGCAGCCAAAGTAGAGAAAGAAGGACAGGCTGGAGATACAGGTGGCAATCAAGGGATCGCTGGCACTTTGAGACTTTCATGAGGCAAAGGGCCTTAGTTGATAATGTAAAACCAAGTGCATGTAAATCGAGTCATTCAAGTTGGCACATTTGACAAAACTCAGATTTTACAAGTCTAGGAGAAAAAAAAACCACATAAAAATACACAATTGCCTTTCCTTTCATTGTTTCAAACAATTCACAAACTCAGGAAGACAGAATTAACTGAAAATTCTGTCAACTGTTACAAAAAGCCCTGGATAGATTTTTTTTCCAGTATGAATTCTGCAACCACGTTTTCCAGAAATCTCACTTTAAATGAAAACAGAGGACACCAGTCATCATGGAAAAACTGTTTCCACCCTGCAAGAACCTTAAGTGTCACTTACAAGACATTTACCTTCTGTTAGTTTTCAATAAGAAAGCTACAAAGAGCTAAATACGTTTCCACCTGAATTCCAGTGACTTGACGCAGCTACAATAACTCTACTTTCCCAAGCAACATGTCAAACACTTAGCCAAATTACTTCCCTAATGCCACATGAAGTAAAACTCTCTGTAGAAGTTTCCTGCTTTCCCACCATACTTAAAATAGCAATACAGAAATAAAAAACATACACAGAATTACAATGTTAACAGCCTTTCAGCTTAACAACAGTCTCATGTGTTTACTTGCTTGCCGGCACTGACAGCAGCCAGAGCCGCTCTGCACACACAGATGGGTAAGGGGGTTTCTAAGAAATACAATGTGATTTCAAGCACCTAAGTCCCATTGAAAACCTCAGCTGCAACAAATATTCAACCTACCATGCATTCAATATATACAAATAACTGTATAGCCTGATGACGAGCTATTAGAAAACAAATTACATTATCCCAATTAAGGAAAAGGAACAACAGCAGTGGGATACAGTTCAGGTTCTAAAATACATTTTTACAATACCAACTGGATTCTCAGAAATGTCATGACTTAGAGAAGCCTCCATCAGATCCTGCTGCTCACAGTGCAAAGAAAGAAAAACAATGAAATCCTGAACCTCCCCTATCCCTGGCAATGCTCAAGGCCAGGTTGGACACAGCTTGGAGAAACCTGCTCTAGTGGAAGGTGTCCCTGCCTGCGGCAAGGGGTTGGAACTGGATGAGCTTTAAGGTTCCTTCCAACCCAAACCAGTCTATGAATCCATGAAAGGTTAATGTTGCAGAAGAGCTAAACCAGACAAGAGTGATTGACAGGTAGAAGAAAGCTGAAGTAAAATGCTAAAATTAGAAAAAGTAAGGATCATTATTCTCTCTCTTAGAGTGGAGCAACTGACTGTAGGGGACTTGACAGTAAACATTATACTGGCCTGTTGAGGTGCAAGCCAACATTACCACCACTTTGAAAGTGTTTTATTAGATTTATTAGATATCACTTAAAACTGTTCTAACAAGTAACAAGATACAAAGCAGTAGGAGGACCTTTTTGAATTCCTTCTCATACGCTGTTTAGCTCAGTGCATGTTTACTGCTGATTGTGTTACAATGGACTATGACTCACTGTCTGTCCAACTTCTTCTCCAAAACATTAGAATTAATATTATCTCAGATTCCTATTCTGGACAACAATCACTTTCAATCTCTGCTGCTCTCCATTCATGCATCACTGCATACGGCAGTCACACTGGGCCAAGACCAGCAGACACTGTATCTGTCTTTTTCCTAAACAAAGCAACATAACCTGAAGTATCACTGCAGTATCAGCCAACTTAGTCAAATCTTTTTCATTACCCATCCACTGGATCTACTCTTGAAAAAGACATACATAATATTCTGTATATGTCACAGAGCCCAATGAACATTGTTCAGCTTTCAGCCTGAACACATTATCTGCATTCTTTCCTGTGCTTATCATGGATGTATCTGTGAGTTCCAAACATTTCCCTAAACCACATGAAGAAATATCATCATGGTTTTAGAAAGGAAGCACACAGCTGCTGAAGCCACTAGGCACAGTGACTGCAAAGGCATTAGCTTACATGATAGTGTCATGCCTGAAACAGGAGTGCTTCATCAAATGTCTCATTCAAGCAGCCCAGGAACAGCATTCATCAACTTCAGCTGTATCCAGGAAGATCAAACACTCATGCAAATCTGGTTATCAGACTCCTTATGTCAGGCACTCAAAACATGTCTAATGCACAGCTAGTGGCTGCAGAAAATTCAGTTCAACTGAACTGTCTCAGAAGCCACAAGTAATTCCCTTTCCTTAGTCTCTTCAACTAAGACCACTGTTTCCTTGCCTGTATCCCTAAACCTTCCCTTTCTGTCATACAGACCATGGACATTTTAACATCTAGTGGGATCAAAACAGCAATCATTGAACTCATCGGTTCCTCCCAACTTGTTTATTTACTCAACTCAGAGCAACACCCAGTACAACACTCAGTGCCAGAGCTGGCACAAAACCAGTATGTTATCAGAAAGACAAAAGACTGTGTGTTATTTCATTATTACTCAGTGCTCAACCTTACAGTATTTTTAATACATGTCATTTTATCTCTTAAGTTTGAGGAGGTTTTGTTCCCTTTTTACAAAACCTAGGGAAAAACCCAAAATTCCATACTTTAGCATCCCACCAATGGGTCATCTTTGAAGTACTAAAGATCTGATAAAATGCTCCCACACAGCAGGAACATGTTTTCATTTTTCAGCTCCAACAGCAAACAATGAGAAAAAAAAAAGGACACTTTTCCAAAGAACTCAGCAAATATTCACGAACAAGTTGAGAAATGCCAAGAGTCAACTTAAAGTCTTCTGTTGCTCAAGTAAGAAAAGCAAACTATGACATGAAAGGGGACCATGCTCTTTGAAGCATAGATTCTTTTTCCTATCCCTTCTACCCCAGTGTGCTCCTGCTTCAGTCTTGCTGCAGCCAAGCTCTCTTTTCCAGTTTCACCCTTCCTCTCCAGTTGTAGACACTTTCACCTATAAGCCTCTTATTGCAGAGTTAACCAGAACTCTCTCTACCAACCTAAGTTTCTTTGGAAAACATTCCTTAGGAAAAGCTTCATTTGAAATTGGAAATAGGGTCTTGTAGCACAAAGCATCTGGAAAACACTGGTGAAATGCAGCCAACATTGATCTAATCCCCGAGACAGTAATGAGAAAAGATTCAGCACCAGAAGCTATACTGCATATCCATAAGTAAGAAGGATATACCAAACATTCACAGAATTCAAACGATGAAATAAGTATTTACTCGCATGCCCCACTGTGTCTAACTAAATATTCACTTCAAAGTAATCTGGACTGATGAATATTCCATTCATGTGCCAGAACCATTTTAAAATGCTTTGTCACGTTTTAATTCTCCAAAACAGCAAATAAAGTGAAAGCAGAGATTACCAAATTTGGGTTGGCACTAGGTTTAACTAAGACTATCAAAGAAAAGATCTCAGTGGAAATTCCCATGAGTTCCAGTGGACTTAATTTGCACACACTAACATGCAAGCGTGATCGGAAAAGTACAGAGCATAATGCAGTGTCCTGGGTTCAGCAGCAGCAGTCATTTTTCTCCTTCTTAGTAGCTGGTGCAGCGCTGTGTTTTTGACTTCCAGCCTGGGAACAGCGCTGATAACACCAATGATTTCAGTTGCTGCTAAGGAATGTTTAGTCTGACCAAGGACTTTCTGAACGTCATGCTCTGCCAGGGAGGAAAGGAAGCTGGGAGGAAGCAGAGACGGGACACCTGACCCAAATTAGCTAAAGAGGTATCCCATACCACAGCACGTCATGCCCAGTATATAAACTGGGGGCAGGTACCCGGAAGGGCTAAATCGTTGCTCGGGTCGGGCTGGGTATTGGTCAGCAGGTGGTGAGCAGTTTTGTTCTCTTCCCTTGTTATTTCCCTTATCATTATTATTATTGGTAGCAGCAGTAGTGGTTCTTGTTATACCTGAGTTACTAAACTGTTCTTATCTCAACCCATGGGAATTATTCTTTTGATTCTCCTCCCCATCCCTCCAGGAGCTGGGGGAAGGAGGGAGGAGTGAGCAAGCAGCTGCATAGCTCTGGGATGCCAGTTGGGCTTAAACCACAACACAGAGCTATTGGTCAAGAAGCTGTATCAGTAACTTCTTATTATGTTGTTCCTTTATCTCCGCTCTTCACAGGTGGCCCCCTCCCCCCCGCCAATTCCCTCTGTCCACCTTCCTCATCCTCCTCCACTACTCTAAATAGGGATTTTAAGCAGCACCAACTTCTTTTCTCTGGTGCCCTCTACGGGACAGACTTCTGCAACAGAGAGTTGCCAGGAAGACTCCACAGACTTGTCCCTCCCGGAAGAGAGAGCTCAGGGCAACCTAAATTAAATACACTTGGAATATTGGAAGGGGAACTTCTGAATTGCCGATGGCTTTAATTGGTTCACAGGTTATATGCCATGGGTTTCTGCAGGTACTGCTCTTGCAGTCGTTGCTTCCCTGTAAGATCTTTCGACTTTTCTTCAAGAAAGCAGCAACAAGTTCCTAAAAAGGTTTCATAGGTTGTTTTTTCCCAAAATCAGTACGCGTTCAGTCTCATCTGTTGCTTAAGGTCAAAACAGATACATAAAAACTGGCTGATCAGATACTTATTTGATAGGAAAGGCTCAAACTTACATTACAAAGGATGCAACATAAATCTCCACTTCAGTAGGCCAGCAAAGGGACGTCAGATGTAAAATAGGATTTTTAGGTATTGAGATAGATTGCGACAGTAGGACTTTAGGTTTTACAGTTGTGGTTGATTTTTTTCCCCTCTACCAAGACACAAATTACAGAGTATCCAGCTTCCAAATACACAAATTAACCTCATCTTCATCTGTAGAACTTGGAATACTTTTTAGACACAATATAAATACTCACCTACAAGGGGACAGAAAAAACACACTATCCCCTATGTACTAACTGCCCCACAAACAGAGAAGAATAAATTACTAGAATATAAAATAAAGGACTTACACCGTCAGTAAGATACTTTAAGCTTCTACAGAGAATCAACTGTCTAACAGATAGGAAAGCATTGGGACTGACTGCCGAGGAGGCTGCAGAAATTTCAGTGTCAGGCATTTTAAAGAACAAAACTCAGGATTGGTTTACATCCAATGGACTCTGTGCCAGATGAGACCATTCTAGAAAATGGACAGGTCTAAGCAAGAAACAAAGAAAGATTCCAAGGGGATAAAAGACTAAGTCAGCAGAAGGCCTGGCAGAAAAAGAAACCAAAGGAAAAGGAGAATGTCAGAGGCAGTGTAACATTACTCACTTGTTTCACATTTTCTGCCAAGAACACAACATAAACGCTACAAAATCCCAGCTGTGTTATCACTAGGAAAAAGTCAACAATGTACCTGAGGAAGAAAAAACAAACATACATTATACTTAGGATCCAAACAATAAGCCCATTTCTATCTAATAGGCAATTACTGCTCCTTTGACACTAGTCAATATACTAGATTCAAATGCCACATTAATCTCATGAGCACTGCAATGCAGGTTCCTTTTACATTGCACATCAAGACTACTAATACAAGGGAAAGAAACTTTTATTGTCATTGCCACTTTAAAGTAGCTGCATGTCATGATTGCAAAATATAGTGCATATTTCCCCATTATTTCTATGTTACATTTAAACATAAATAATTGCTTTGCTTCCTTTCAGAATAAATATATTGAAGTAATTAACATTTGCAGTGTCAACTTCCTTTAAGCAGAGCGATGATGTGGAGAAATGTGTTTACGATAAAAGAGAACGATAAATTACTTCATTACATTACACAATATAGAATGCACTTCTGGTTATACCACATCTCTTCCTACATTAGTAAATTCTTTTCTTCACAGCTCTCGTAGACCTGAGACTTGAAGTGCTTAACTGTGTCTCCTCTGAGAAATAAGAAATAACTCTGCATCAAAGTATTTCAAGCATACAGAACACATTGTAAAAGCAGGTAACATCTTAGTAAAAAGGAGATCTCCTGACCATTCCAAGGACAGCCACTGAATGTTTAATAAAGAATTTATTAAAGTAAATTACAATGCAAACTTACCGTCCCCAAGAAGCTCGTTTCTGAAGAGCAGTCAGGGGCCCCACTTCCATGGCGTAACTAACTGTGTCACTGTACCCCAGTGAGGACTTTTTCATCCTGAAATCAAAAAGATTGAAGAAGAAACTGAGTTACTGGAAACTATGAGGGCTTAGATCCCTACCTTGAAAACGCTGGTGGCCTCCAGGATTATAAGGAATCACCTGTGGCACCATTCCGTGGCCGCTGAACTTTAGAGGTATGGTTTGAGCTTCTTTCCCCCAGGAAGGACTACTCAACACTCCACAAGCATGTGAACCACAATGTTGCTTCCCCCTAATGCAACAGTTTCTTGACACATTCATCCAAAATCAGATTCTTATATCAGTTTAAGAAATTAATCTCAAATCTAAAAGTCACGAAGAGCTTCAAAAGGATTCAACAGATTTTGCTGGACAAGCAGTCATTGCAGTTGTTTCAGCGATCTCAATTTTACATACATCTTCAAAGGCCATTTAAGAACACAGAGGAAAAAGTAAAGAACTCAGGAATGACAGGATCCCTTCACAGGACAATACCATCTTAAGCTGATACGGTAGGTTTTTCACCACAGGGACAGTTTTGTGATTCTGTTCAGTTTGAAACCTTCATTGCACTTTTTAAAAACAAAACTCTCCTTCTGTTTAACATCTGATAGATAAAAATGTCTAATAAATCACTATTGATCAGAAATAATCAATCAAACTTTATAAGCCGCTTCCCCCCCCCCCGTTGTACATCTCACTTGGAAGTGCATCTACTGTTTATCTGCATCATTTTAACACATTTCTCCAGCACTAAAATTTCAAACAATCAAGTTATCACAATCCAAAGGCACAGAGCTCACAAATAATCTTGAAAGATTAACTATTAACAATAGTTCTTAGTCTATCTTTTATCCCTATGAAATACTTATAAACTGGCTATTTATAAACTGAACAGTTTTCAAAGCTGTCAAGATTCAGAAGCTATGAAGAAAGCTATGTGGATAAAGAAGGACTAATGGACTGAAACCAAGCAATTAAAACTGTAATGAGAAAGACCTGATTATGTGCCATCAAAGATAGGAAAACAACTTCGTTTTGTGTATGAGCAGAGAACAAACAGTTTTTCAATATATTAAAGTATAGCTATCATTTACAGCTGCACAATCCAAAACTGAGTGTTACTTATTGCAAGTTCAAGATTCTGAGCTGAAGAGACAGCTACAGCACCAGGACATTCTGTAGGCCAACAATCAGAAATAGAAAAGAAGAAAGAAAAAACATAATACTCAAATTCAGCAACAGAATGAGCTGTTCCACATTTACCTCTGACATAGACAGTGGCTGCAGCGTACCAAGATGTGCATACAATGCACAGATACAACTCCTATGAACACAAGGCTGATTGGTCCAATCTGGTATGGGGAAAAAAAAAGGGAAAAGACAGGAAATACATAGGATTTTTCATTAAAATATGCTGGGAGAAAATCTTTACATGCAAAAACATTTACCTGGTAGCAAATAATTAAAAATTTTATGCAACTAGATTCTCCCTCCTCAGATGAAGATTCACTTCTGGTTTATGGCACTCCTTACTTATAGCTCATTACTTGAGAGAAGGCTACTAAGGGGCACTAAAGCACAAATACAGAGTGAGTGTGAATAGCTTCATCCCCTAAAAGCCTCACTAAGATATGAGCCAAAAAAAAATCTGTTAAGAGAAAAGACTGCATATACTGCACAATCCAAAACAGTGGTTTGAACCACTTCAAAGTGGCAATAACACTTTCCCTTGCATTAGTAGACTTGATGTATAGCATAAAAACCAACCAAACCCTTGATAATTTCTACTATTACAGATATAAGTTAGAGGTAATTTGAAAATTGAACAATTTGTTTGGGTAGCAGTTTGACCAATGGCTTTCACAGCAGATACTTGCTTTTCACATGTAACTTTCATTCTTAAACTGAACATCCAGTAAGAAAGAATGACAGGATTATATAGTCGGAAGGTGAAAATGTCACTTGATTAAATTTAGCCTGGCTGGCTTAGGAAATGCACTGGTTGTAACCCAGGATAAACAAGCTGTGCTATACCCTGCTTCTGCAAAAACACAAGATTGATTTAACAAGCTGACACCTGTTAAATGTGATCTGTACAAAGAGATGAGATGCAGAGAAGATGCAGAGTCAGATGCAGAGAAGTCTGTACAAAGACAGGATAACCCCAGGATAAAAATTCCTGTGAGTTTGAGTGCATCAAAGTTTTCCTTTTCTTCTAACAAAGTTTGTTTTCATTAGAAAAACACTTCAGCTAAGCAAAAATACAACACAGTCTACAGGGTGAAGTAGTAACTTTAAAAATAAAATCCTCAATCTTCAGTACTAAATTCACAGTCTAAAGAGGAAAAAATAGAACACAATTCTCTTGAAGTTGACAGTGATAAAATCTCAATACAAAAAGTATTGAGATTTCAGTTTTTCAGGCTTAGACACACATCTGCAGATCTTCCTAGGTAACTTTTCTCATAACTGAATCCTTACCGCAATGCCAGCATTTTTTATAGCAAGTGGAAGACCAAGAAGCCCAGTTCCAATGTTTCCCTTGAGGAGGTGTGTCAGTGTTTGTGTAAACCTGAGGATAAAAACACAGCCTCATGTTAGAAGTACACTGAGATTGTGGGAGAGAGGGGGAAACAGACAAAACCAAACCACACCCTCTGTCACATATTAATAAATGGATAAATTCTGAGCTTCAACTGCATTAAGGTGGTCCAGGTACTTTAAATGATGGCGGGCATACTCAAATAATGTTCTTATTCCTCTTTACATGCGAGCTCCCTCAAACAGAACATACAAGTATGATCTTCAGTTCTTCCCTCCAGCTTGTGAAATGTTATTTTCTGTGCAACTTTACTGTCCTTTAGCCTCAGAGTAAAAATGAACAAGTTTCATCACTTCTGTTTTAGAACCGGCAACATTCTGACCTCCAAATCACAAGTCTGACAGCCAAAGCTCTATCAAAAGAAAATAAAAGCTTCACACGTTCTTCTAATGAAGCTTTCAGAAGCTGATTATTTCCAAAGTCACCTTAAGTTTCTTTCCAAAAACATAAAATCAATTAAAACCTTTTTTAAACAGTGCTCAGGTTCTGAGTGACCCAATCACTTTACAAATCAGCATCTTGGAATATCTTATGGCCAGTACATTGTTAGCTTACAAAAAACACAGAACCTACTCAAAAGAGGCTGCTTTTTGGCAGAACTATGCAAGACCCAACGTATTACTACAAAATTGTACCACAGGTGCAAGAAAGCCCCTTAAGAGTTCAGTAAACTACTCATGAGAAACAAATTGAAGGAACAAATTTGAACAAGCTGATACTTAAGAGTAATACATACGTAATGCCTCCTCCATCACCAAGCTGGTAATGCTTCTCAACTGGCAGGATAGCATTTTCATGCTCTTCATCTGAGAGGCCATCTGAGTTTTGTTCATCAATTAAAGGCTTCATTACTTCCATGTCTGTACAACAGAGTTAACACTACATTAGCACTAGAAGAGAGCTTACAGTTTAGAAGTAAAAGAGGACTCAAAGTTCCTATGCCATCAGGTTTGCATGTGTTCCTAACTATAAAGCTGATTTAGGCAGATAGATATGCACAGCCCAAGTTTGCACAGGCAATTCTGTCTCTTTAAAGCAGCACACCATCTCATTATTATTATGGCCACACACTATTTTTTTCATTATGAAAAACAACTTTATCATCATAATGTCAATGCTTTTGATCACTTTGCAAGCTAATATAAGAAAACCAAACCAGAAAAGTCATCCATTGCTACCAAAGGATGAGATTTTACCCTCCATTAGCTCCTGCAAAACTAAGCAACTTATCAGTGGTGAGCAAGAGTACTCTCGACAGTCACCCCATCCTAAAATGGGTAGGTAAGACAGGTACTGCAGAGGAGCTCTCCAGTAACTGGCAAGAGAAATGCAACGGCACATTTTGTCCTTGTTTCTTGAGCTTTCACTCAAATGACTCCCCATACAGGTGACGATCAAGCATACACAACTTTTACAACATGTTCTGCTTTTTCACCTTTTCCTCCTCTGCTGGATCCACCTTTGTGCGTTTGCCTCCATGACACTTCTTCTCTGCCTCGTAACTACTCGTTTCTTAATTCATACAGTACAAAGGTCTATAAAACCTTGTTTGTAAGTTCTCCTTATGTCTTTTGGTATGTGATGTGCTGTGCTGTACTTGACCCTTTCTCCAGGCAGTCTGCCACCTCATGATTTGCTGACAGGATTCAGGAAGACCCATAAAACTGCCAAAAACCAGCATGGAGCTCTCCGAGCTACAGCACACAGCCTCACAACTGAGGAAAGCAACTGCAAGCAGGTGCTCTTGGCATATTTCTTATTCCACCTTTAGAATACTTCAAGCACAGCTGTCCTTTTCCACTGCAAAGTCGTCTTTACTATGGAACCATCTTAACCCAACTGAGACAGTGAATTTAACAGCCCCTGCTTTTTAACTTGAGCCACTGGGATAAAGCACCTGACAATCCTTCCACGGGAAAAAACGGTGTCTAAATACCTATATTATGGTGGCTTGAAAGTTTATTTCTGGTCCTGGGGAGGTGTAAGTTATGCATCTTTTAGTATCTGTTTTCCCACACCATTCTGCTATTTTATTAGCGTCACTTATGCAACAGAACAGCCTAATTTCGTACACCCAGATGAAAGCTATCGCTGATTATGGCAGAAAAGCAATGCATCATAAAAACAATTTATTTTGAAAACCACATTAAAGTTTATTTCCAAAGTGGCTCAATGTACAAGGCAACACCTCTCGCACAAAACTTGAGTCCCAGTAGCATGGAACCTCCTATTTGAAAGGAGTAGCTGCTGTTCTGTAGTCACTACATGCAAGAACTGAACCACTTTCTGCTGTTTATCAGTTACCCACATTCTGCTTTCGGTACACATCACAGTAACCTCTAGTATCACTGGTCTACTGATGGATTTGAATAAAGACCTGAATGTCAATAAAAGTTAGCAGAGTGACAGGATCTTGGGCATTTCTTTAAATGTGCTTCTTTCAAACACAGCTAAGCAAAAGCAGCCAAACAACACTGAAGTGTCAAGCTGTTAAGTGCCAAAACACTGATTTTACAGGGAATTTCCTTATGTGAAGAACACAGCACCAGCTGTTCCTGAGAGAAGGGGAAAATTCACCTTACTGAAACATTGCAAATGGGTCTGTTTGACCACACAGAAAGAAGATAATTTACC
This sequence comes from Agapornis roseicollis, assembly GCA_002631895.1. Taxonomy (NCBI): domain Eukaryota; kingdom Metazoa; phylum Chordata; class Aves; order Psittaciformes; family Psittacidae; genus Agapornis; species Agapornis roseicollis. The sequence goes on from NDXB01022405.1 coordinate 86,067, forward strand.
CCAAAAGTTCCACTACAGAATGTTTTAAAGCTGCACTCAACTGAAACAAACATTTGCATACATTTCTTTTTATAGATACAATCTCTGCCAACCTTCATTGCACAGTATTTGCAGTATGTAACTGATTTTATTGCTATTAGTTTACCATACTGCTGTACTTCTAAAATGTTTATCAAACTGGTATCCTTAAATGAAAAAAGGCATTAAGTTCATCTGATGCATCTCAGAAATACAGCCAGACATTCCAAAGCTCCAAGACTATTGACACCAGCTTTTCTCTGAGGTGGTAGCTGGTGGCAACAACAGCAACAACTGGAGCACAGTCAAAGGCTTACTTAATTATCTTGAGTGGCCTTTTTACCAGACAAGAGGCATTTATTTCAACTCAGTTATTATGGAAACATTTGTCTGAGCATATGTCTGGAAACAAAGAAACTCTTTTCTTAAAAACAGGATTCAAAGCACTTACTACAGGTTTCCCTCAAATACTGTTATTTGGTCTCTATTCTAGCCACAAAAACGCTTTTGAATTGCCTCTTTTTCCCACTATTATCCTTTTATCCCATGAGTGGTGCATAGCTTTGGCCTAAAACATGTGAATCCCTTAACAGTAATGGTACTGGGACGTAATATAAGGTTTGGATAATGAAACTTTCTAAGCACTTGAGAATAGATCTCCACTGTTGGAATACCAAGGCTACATACATCCTTATGGCACAGTCCATATTCACAGTGGCATCCAGATTTGTGAAACATCCACATTTCAGAGATCCAAACTTGGAGCCTAGAGTGCACCAGGCAAGGCGGCTTGAGCTTTTTCTGCCCCATAAAGCAGATGCCTACTTATCTTCAGTAGGTGAGCAGGGGCCCTGCATGCTGGGACCTAACCTGAAATTAACTGTTCTGGGAAGTCCATGGTCAATGCTCGAGAATGGGCACAGGATACATACATTCACTCTGATTCCCTCCTAGAGAGGTCAGGTGTGTGCAGTTTAAATGTGCAGCTACAAAACCAGGATATGCATATGATGCCTGAGTCAAAGGCTGCCTGCTGCTTCACGGAGCACACGGCACAGAGCACATCCCAGCCAACCTTAGGCTCATGGCCACCAAGCGGTCCAGACTGCATCCAGACACCACACACTATTAATGAATCAATCCAGTTCTCAGTCACATGAGTCACTAAAAGTTTTGCATCAGCTTTATTCAGCACAACTAAGAATGGAGGGATTCACTTCTGCACACCCTTTTGTGTGCCCTTAGCCAAAGTACCAGCCAATCTTCAGCCCTTTCCTTGACTAATGTGAATTTCTTTCTCCTTGTGCCACCACAAAAACCTTTTCAGATCAAATGCTGGCTTCCAATTGTCTTTAACAGTCATTTAAATAGCTCTCATTGTTTCTGCTTTCTCCTGTGAATGCCCATGTAAGAAGGATGCCAAAGAGCTCTGCAAGTACTGCAAGGAAGGCAACACAAAGTGCATTTCTGCTTCTTCCAGACTTACCTCTGCAACATTAACCTGATCCCTTAACTCACTAGAGGTAAATCACTGCTTCATTACAGCTACACATCACATTGTAACCATGCATAAATGTCAATACCATATCCCCAAAGACCTCTGATGAATTTCAATCACTACTCCACTACTGCTTACACACTGTGGTGATTACTGTAGTGTTTAAATTCTTATGACCAGTATTTCCAGTTTAGTATCTTCAAGTGTATTTCTCTGTCTCCTGGAATTTGCCAGTATCTTGACAACATTCATGCACATACTGCCAAAGAAGCCTTCGATCCGTTGCTAAATGTAATTACTCCTAAACCTTTTATAACACACTCAAGCAATCCTTCAGTTCAAAAGCTCTGGAAGAAACTGAAGTTTCACTCAGAACTTCAGTTAACGTTTTCTATACTGTTCAAGCAATTAACACTTTCAAAATTAACTGAACCTTTTAGAGCTACACGACACAAAACTTATCTCCATCATTTTCATTTTATGGCAGAAACAGTGACAAGAGGATGAAGCAGTCTGCCAGGGCCACACAGCAAGTTAAAGGCTAAGGAAATATTAAAAACAAAGCCAAAATGCAATGTTCCAAAGCCAAAATTCCATTGTTCCTTTGGAGAAGGTCACTCTCCCAGACAAATTCCATCTAACACCCTCTTTCTAATCCTCCCTGGCAATATGATCTGTTGGGTTTCTGTTTTTTCTTTGAGGGTTTTGAAGTCAGTGTTGTCAAACAGAAGTAACTGGATTTGACATACAAGCATAAGAAGGATGCAGCTTATCGTTGTTTACATCAGCTGTTTTCCTCATTTATGAGTAGAAGAATTACACAGGTCTTGAAGTACCACTTCACATATACATCAAATGCTTGGCAAAAAGCATTATGCAGACTGGTCAGTCAGCTTCTACACAAAACATGCTAACAGGGCCAGAAACATAGCACACGACTCACAGTCCTGTGAAATGAGGGTGACCCAGTGCCTCTGCAATAGGGATGAAGATTCAATTCAATAAGCAGCTGTTTTGACTGCTGATTAAAAGAGAAAATCAGAACCACAGAATCTTTACACTAGCCTAAAATGTGGGCTTATGCTGATATTTTCTCACAGGCTACTGATTGCAATCCATACCCATGATCCAGAGAGCATATCCAGTTCATCTGCCACCTAACCAAGCCTGTGACTGCTCTTACAGGCCAAGTGTAGTGACCAAGAGTGAATAGCAGACACAGTCAAGGAGACGTCACTACAGTGTAACACAGAAAACACACTGATACGCGATGGCAACCACAACTGTGGTAACAGAGAAGCCTCGTGTCTCCATCAACCGCATTCAGTTTATCATCTTAACACTGTGGAGAGGCATTTCAGTCCAGCATTCTGAACCAGGGCTCTCCAGAAAAACACAGTCATAAAGAAAACCTTGTCACTAATTATTTTCTGAATCTGCAACTGGTTAGTAAACAGCTTGCCCTGTAATGCTCCGTACCCCTTCAACCAAAGAAATCTCTGTTCCTGCACTCTTCACCCTATAAATAGCCTCCAGCATTTCTCCAGAAGGCATCAAACTGCAAAGTACAGGGCTGTCCATGAAGCACGCGTGGATCTGGCAGCATCTGCCACATTACCTCTAGTTCAAGAGGGAGCTAACAGAGAATCTCACTTAACCACACACAACCCAGCTCCCTTTTTAATTTCCACAACTCCTACTGAATACAAGAGAGACAAGAATAAACAGAGATACCCTCTCAAACTAAAATGTACTTTCCAGAATTAAAAAAGAAAACTCCTCTGGTTTATAAATTCCTATAAAATACAATAATTACATTTTCAGGCTAGCAGAAGTTAGCATTAGTTTCTACCGTGTTCATTTTTTGAAGAACTTTAAAGTTATGCTTCATGCTGTTATCTGAATCACTCTTCATTTTCTCTTTGGAAAACATACATTGTGTGTCATTTATTTCTCTCCATTACAGGCTGCAAATTCATAGAGTAGATTTATCATGCTTTATGGTGGAACTTATTAATCCTGAGAACAGCAGTTTCCAAACAAATGCTGAAAGTCAATAATGCCACTCCATATGCAGGAAGAACTGTTTGCTTTTGCATCCTACCTGTCAAATCCAGGAGCCTAATGAAACAAGACACTTGAGTTATTAACCAAAGCATACACAGCACTCCATAGTTTATTACACACTCTCAGTGGAGCTCTTTTATATCAACCCACAGTGGATCATTTATTTGGGAAGATGTCAGTCTTAAATAACCCACTATCCTGTCTGGACAGGCTACACATTTCTACATGATTAATACACTTCCAAATGATGAAACATTGATAGGATTCAAGTTTTATTGAGTATTCAACAGGACCAAAACATGTAAGATTTCAGAAGCTTTTTACCAGGGATGGATCGTCATTTAGAAACCATTAATCTCATGAAATACTCTGATTCTGAGAGTTCTGACAGAGAAACTGCCAGATCTGTGAAACTCAGCAAACAAAGCCTAAGATTTCTACCTGCTACCTGTGTCAGAAGGTGGCAACATCTCACTGTAAGATGAATCTGGCTCTGGGACATACAGTCTGAAGCACATCTGCTTTCCACCCTTACCACTGGACAGCATGAACTCTTTGGATTACAGTGGAACATCACTTTTGAGATGAGATTTTCAGTCTGCCCAGCCCAGCACCACGTATGCTTTAAGAGTAGGTTACCAATTCTCTCTTGTCATCTGCGAACAGACAAATTAGGGGGCGACCATAGTATGTGCCTTCCTGTACTCAAGATTCAAAGCTCCGAAGACTATCTGCAATAAATGCATCTAAAATATCAACACCCATGGCCCCAAAAGAGCCCAAATAAATCACAACCCTTCACCGAGGATAACAGCCTCACCTAACAATGCACACAGAAAGCGCTTCCACTGATTTCTATGCAAGACCGCGAGTTCCCAACGAAATGAGGGTCCAGCCAGGCGCCACTAACGCCTTCAGCAGCCGCGCAGAGCGGCGGGCTCCGGCTAAGCGGGGCCGCGACCCGTCCTGAGCCCCGCTGTGGCGAGCCCTAGCTGGCTATCCCCTTCTGAGGGGCCCGCGGAGAGAGACGAGGCCCTGCTCCAGGCAGTCCTGGCCGCCCGCCTCCCCGCTCCCGCTGCGCTGCTTTGCGCTGGGGAACCGCCGGCAGCCGCCGACGCGAGACGAAGGGACGCGGCCGGCCAGCACCCACCCCTCCCCTAGGTGGGATGGTTCATCCCGCCCTCCTCGATGCGCTGAGCACTGCAGCGCATCCCCCGTGGGCAGAACCATTCCGCCTCGAGGGGAGGGGGATAAAGTTAGCCGGCCGCTCTTCATGCTCACGCCCCCTCCTCTCCTCCCCGCCCCGCGGCACGCCGCCATCCCGCAGCCGCTCGGCCGCTCCCGCCGCCCCGCACGCCTCACCCAGCTCCTCCCGGCCGGCGCCGTCCATCTCCCTGCCAGCTCTACGCTCGCCCTTCCGCCAAGGTGGAGCCGGCCAGCGCGGCGCGGCGCTGCGCATGCGTCCCGCCCAATGGGCTGCGGCCAGCGGGGGGAACCATAGACAGCAGCGGGAAAGACAAGCCCAATGTGGCGGGTGTTGGTCCTCCCGCGTTGTGTGCGTCCCACGCCCTCGGCAGGCCCAGAGCTGATCTTGTGCACGGAACAACCTATCCCTGCTGGTGCGGGGCTCAGCAGACACCTTCCAATGGCTTCCACTGCTGGAGGTTCTGCCCCTCACACCTCCAGGGCTCACTCTCACAGTTTCCCTGTGCCTGCTGGCCCGGTAGTGCTGCTGTGGTAGAGCGTGGTTCCTGCAGAGCTCCAGCCACCCTCAGGGAATTATAGAACAGTTTGGGTTGGAAGGGACCTTCTAAGCTCCTCTAGTGCAATCCCCCTGCAATGAGGATGGACATCTTCACCTAGATCAGGTTGCCTAGAACCACATCCAGCCTGGCCTTGAATGTCTCCAAGGATGGGGCATCCACCACCTCCCTGGGCAACCACTCCAAACCACAACCACATCAGTGTTTTACCACTCTCATTTTACTTTTTCCCCACATCCAGCATGAATCTCCCCTCTTCTAGTTTAAAACCATCACCTCCTGTCCTATCACAACAGGCTTTGCTAAAAAGTCACTCCCCATCTTTCTTACAGGCCCCTTTTAAGAACTGAAAGGCCACAAGAAGGTATCCCTGGAGTCTTCTCCAGGCTGAACAACCCCAACTTCTCACCTTTCCTCATAGGAGAGATGCTCCATCCCTCTGAACATTTTCGTGGCCCTCCTCTGGACTTGTTCCAACAGCTCCATGTCCTTTTTATGTTGAGGACACCAGAACTGCACACAATGCTCCAGGTGAGGTCTCACAAGAGCAGAGTAGAGGGGCAGGATCACGTCCTTCGACCTGCTGATCATGCTCCTTTGGATGCAGCCCAGGATACGATTGCTTTCTGGGCTGCAAGTGTACACTGANCGACCTGCTGATCATGCTCCTTTGGATGCAGCCCAGGATACGATTGCTTTCTGGGCTGCAAGTGTACACTGAAGCTGGCTCATATTCATGTTCTCATCTACCAGTACCCCCAAATCCTTCTCCTCAGGGCTGCTCTCAATCCCCTCATCCCAGCCTGTATTGATAACAGGGGTTGCCCTGACCTAGCTGCAGGACCCTGCATTTGGCCCCATTGAACCTCATTGGGTTCACATGGGCCCACCTCTCGAGCCTGTCCAAGTCCCTGTGGATAGCTTCCCATCATGATCACCCCTGGGAGAGAGCAGCAGGCCTGAGGTAACACATGCAGCTGGTCCCTTGCCATGTGCAACAGCTCATTTGGTTATGAAGCACAAATCATGGGTAATTTGTGTTTGCCTTCCAGCACTAGAAAATTAACTTGTATCTGTATCTTTTTCCCCTTCAGAGCCATTCAGGAGCAGCTGCTTTTGGATCAGCGGAGGCTGCATTATGGGAATTAGTGTTACTGCTTGTGTCTGCTGTGGTTCCAGGTCGGATGGCCTCATGAAACTCCTGCCCTCTGTAAGGCTGGGGAGCCTGGCTCTGGACAGGGCACTGCAAGCATACAGCCATGATTAATAACTGGAGGCTGAAAACAAGGGTAGGAGTTACGAGTTCAGCAGTGCTTGACAGCTCAGCTTCTCAAGAGATTTGCAGTTTGGCCTCCTGAAAGCCAATCGGCTTCAACAAGCTTGAATTATTATACCCATGTGAAACAAGAGATGATTCAAAAGGACATTTGTAAGAATCATAGTTAATGATGGATCAACTGTCAGAACAGGAAGAGTTATTAAGAGTTATCAAATGTTACCTGTAACTTATCATTTGATAGCAAATTACTCACTTCCTGAAACTAATGTTCCACTTCTTGTAGATTCTACAGTACCACTGCATCTTTTCTGTGCACTCTTGTAGATAAGGATATTTATTAACAGCTTCACCAATAAGCAAAATGAATGTTGCGGAAATGCAGACAATGTGAAACAATCCAAAGCAGCACTTCAGAAATCCTGATTATAAGTAAATGCTTCTATTCCTATTAAAATAAAGCAGTATTTCCTGTAAACCCTTAAATATTTTTTGTGTTTTGTATCTTTGGAAGTCAATTGTACAAGGTACTAAAACAGATTTTAGCCATACTCTGTAATCAAAGCTGTAATCAGAGCTCAAGGTTACTCTGAAGTTCTGAAGTAATATTCAGAATCCTTACTCTCTAAACCTTTCCTCTGAAATTAAGATTTAGACTTGCATAGTAAAAGCTTTTATTACTCCATGGACTTTAATTTTCATTATCTAAAGACTGTAATGTAGAACTGGTTGCAGGGGCATGGGGAGAAGGGATGGAGTGTTGTCCTAGTTGTCCTATATTGAAGAAAGACACAGTGTTCCGAAGCATTTTCAACTGAAGCTACACTGTCTAACCCGAATGGATCACCCTTTGATAGAACCTTCCTCTAGCAAGCTTAGTCCTTTGTGAATTTTGAACACTTGAAGACTCATCTTCCACTAACCTGATACCCACCCTTTAACTCACCTTTTATGCTGGTTACTCCCAGAATCATATATTAGGGGTTTTTATCAAAATTTGTCAAGGTTCTGCCTACATCTAAGGCAGATTTGACATAAAGTTTCCAGCTGCTGGTTTCATTAAACAGAACATTTTGGGGGTTTTTTGCAATGAAAATATATGATAAAATTGCCTTTTCTCTACACAGGAGAAATGTGGGAATCTCCTGAGCCTCTCAGAAGCTTCAATCAACTTCAGACATGCATCGTTCCTTCATTTATCTACAATTAGTAAGTTCCAATGGGGAAGATACTCATTTTCAATTGCCAACGTGTATTTCCAGATACCACCGTCCTCCAAACCTTAGTTAAAAAGAATGAGCCGTGTGATTGAGCTACTGCTTGGCTTCCTCAAATTTGTCTTAGAAAAGGTTTCTCAGTCAGCAATCTGTGAGTGCAGGTTACTGGTTTACAGAACTGAGTCTCTAAATACAATGCTTTTATCAAGCCTTTACACAGTGTATATGTCTTTTCTTTATAACCTTGGATATACTTTATTCTCCGTTGTTTCTAACAATGCCAAAGTTTGCTGAGAAAAATGTATCAGATCATTGATGTATATTCAGCATGTTTATTCAGTTAAGAGTATTCATTCCTTCTCCCTTGTCATTACATCTCAGGACTTGGCTCACAGTAAATCCCGTAGAGGTGTTGAAATGACATTAAGGATATAATACATCTGTATTTCACATCCTGCCCGATGGAGAATGATTTGTTTCTACTATGTGCTGCTGTTGGCATCAAAGCTTCTTCATCCAGGAGGATGTTAATTGGAGAGGTTTAGAGAGGTTTTTCTGATAGGCTCCAAAAAATTGTATCAAATATCTAAGTAACCAGTGGTGAACAATGAGTATCCAACAAACATAGGAGCTACCATAATGTGATGGATATTTGTGACTTTGCAATATGCATTTTGTTCCTCTTTGGTAAGAACAGAAGGATTTACTTTAATGGAAACATATGGTTAAATCCTTGTCATCCACCCATCAATGCAAAACTACTTCATGATGTGAATACTGCAGTCACCACATGCTTGTTTACCCAAGGCTTCGTCTTCTAAACAGCATATACCAGTTGCCTCTTAGAAATCATGGATTCAACTTGTGTTGGTTCAGAACAAGGCCAGATGCAACACAATACCCACTTCATCCATTTTATTAAAAGCTAAGCCTGAAATCTATAGGGGCTGTTTTCAGGATTATTTTTTTCTCTCTCTACTTAAATCAAGTAGAGAATTGATTATTAGCTCCTTAACAGAATAGCTGCTCTGCTTGGTCTGGCTAAACCTCCGTTTAATCCATGGCTAATTTCCCACAATTGTTCAGGGAAGAAAAATACAGGAAAATACACAGAAATAGTGTTTTGCTACACAGTCCCACCACACAGATGTCAGCTCGCTTTCGTTCTGGCATCTTTAACCGTCTTTAGTTCTTTAGCTCAAGTCTTTCGTTTCTTTATGGAATCGTTTTCTTTTGCAATTGTCGTGGTTTAAACCCACGCAGCTCGTTCACTCACTCAACCCCCCTGGCTTGCCCTC
>NDXB01022406.1:0-27544 GCA_002631895.1 Agapornis roseicollis
TCTTTTCTTTTCTTTTCTTTTCTTTTCTTTTCTTTTCTTTTCTTTTCTCTTCCTCTTCCTCTTCCTCTTCCCTCCCCTTCCGTTTTCTTCCCTTTTATTCTCTTTTTTGTTTTCTTTTTTATGAAAGGTATGAGGAATCTGCTCTGTGTGACACTATCCAGCAACAGATAGGTGATGCAGGTAGGAAATAGTCTTATTTTTTTGTCCATGTAACCCCACCCAATCTCATCCCAGATGATGAAGATGAACAGAAAGTTTGTTACTGTGAGCATGAGAGGATATTTCTCTGCCATAGTTCTTCCTACATGTAAATTTTTGACTCAGATTATGTGCCACCTTCTATCCCATAGATCCTTTTCCACCTCCTAAAAAAAATGGCCACAAACAAACCTCTTATACACACAGGGATGGCAATATGTTCTGCCTATAAAATCAGTTTTTCCACCAATAACTAACTCTAAATAACTGCAAATTACGGTTCACCCCAAAAAAGAAAAATGTCCTTCTAACATGCAGCATTCTGTAGAACGGCATCTAAGTTTGTTCTACGTTCTGTTTTGAAATGTCATTAATAACAATTTCTAATATTCAAAAAAGTCTGCTACTGAAAGACACACTTGTCCTGGGTTTAGCAGTAACAGACAATTTTTCTCCTTAGTAGCTGGCGCAATTCTGTGTTTTGACTTTCAGCCTGGGAACAGAGCTGATAACACCAATGTTTTTAGTTGTCAATAACTAATATTTACTCTGATCAAGGACTTTCTGAGTCTCATGCTCTGACAGGGAGGAGCGGAGTCCAGGAGGAAGCAAAGACAGAACACCTGACCCAAGCTAGCCAAAGAGGTATTCCATACCAAAGCACGTCATGTCCTGGGAGGTAACTGGGGGAATTACCTGGGAGGGCACACTCTTCCTGGTTGGGCTCGTTTTTGGTGGGTGGCATCATACTATCTTCCCTTGTTATTTTCTTATCATTATTATTATTGGTAGTAGCAGTAGTGATTTGTGTTACACCTTAGTTACTGGGCTGTTCTTATCTCAACCCATGGGAGTTACATTCTTTCTATTCTCCTCCCCATTCCTCCGGGGGAAGTAGAAACTGGGTTTAAACCATGACAACACTATATTTGTCTTTTTATACACCTACAAATCATTGATGGATCAGAACCTAAGCGGGCAGACACTTTTACTTTCAGTTTTATGTTGAACAAAATGTCAGTGGGTGACAACCCAAGTTTTACTGGTGCCATGCTCTAATTGAGCAGTACTGTGTATTGCTGAAATTCCAAAAGCCTTTATAGTTGGCACTTTATCATTTTGACATTCTTTTCCTACAACACATGGGGAACAGTAGTAGCATGTCTAAATCTATTTTTCACCGTAGGCTACTAAACTACTGATCGCTAAAACCTCACCCAAACATATAATATCCAGTAAGAATTAATGAATCAAGTCAGTCATGAATTTCCTACCTTGCTCACTGGGATAAGCATTTTAGCAGTTGCCAAGTTTACATGAAACCTTTGCTTTTTTATTTCTCACATATCTATTTTATAGGATTGGTACTTCTGTTTGCTTAGTGTTAGGTAGAAACACTCTTTCTTTCCAATTTTGCTGAAAGTATTTGGCTGTACAGTTTTTACATATATCTTGCCACATCAATGTGTTTTCAGTGCAGATTTAGTACCATCTGCCCCATCCAAACAGACATGTTTTCCTAATGAAAGTGATTAGGTGAGACTTTTCCAAAGGAAGGGCTATGTGTATAGTCACATATGTACATATGTCTATCTATGTACAGATATGCATTCCACTCAAAAAGGGCATTTCCTGGAACTCTGCTAAAATAACTTGTTAGAAAATCTCTGTTCTAGATGAAGTGAAAAGATATGTAATGGAAATAAATTAATAAACTTTTAATCTAAGAATACCTGTATAATTGTCAGGGATCATGGCCATACACCAGATAAACTGGGGAAAAAACTCTACAAAACAAGGAAATCTCAGCCTGGCCTGACTACTTGACACTGTCTGAAGCAATTTAGTATTGCTTAAATAAGGTATCATATCCTTATTCAAAATAACAGGAGACAAGTTTAGCTAGCTATATTGACATGGTATATAGAACTTCTCTAAAATTTAGCTGTAGCAATTGGAAAAACAGGGCTATTATAGTACCATGAAAATAATCTCTCAGATTGAACTTCAGCATGTACAATGTATATATGACATAATTATTGTACATATAAACTTACAAATGATCAAGTTCAAAGCAGTTGAAACCACAGTAAAAAGCATTCACATAAAGACTGTTGATTAAAAACCCTATTTATCTGTATCTTATAACATTAATAATTAATCTCTATGCAGTTCCACTCTGCCTGCAATAGGTATTTATGCACCTAAAGTACTTGTAAATTATCCTAGAAATCATTTTCAAAAGTTTTAAAATTAATTAACCTTTTAAAGTTGCATTAAACTCTGTTCAAACAATAACTGTAGGCCAAAAAAATACATTAGCAAAAAGTATGATGCAATAGCATTGAAATACTAGAATGAAAGAGTTGAAAGACTCAGTATCCGATATGTATGACATGAAATGCTTATACTATCTGTATTATCATCCCATGAACTAAATAAACATTACCAAGTGGATTATGCATGCTTCTGAAACAAATATTCTGCTTTAATTTCACAAATGAGACTGGTCTAATGAAGCCTAATTTTTGTAACATGAAGATGCTGTGCAATGAGAACCAAAGTAGTAAAATATCATAAGACTACTGTCCTGGGTTCAGCAGTAGCAGTCATTTTCCTCCTTTTTAGTAGATGATGCAGTTCTGTGTTTTTGACTTTCAGCGCTGTTCCCAGGCTGATGACCGCTACTGCTGAACCCAGGACAGCTTCCTATGAGGAGGGGATACTGAGGTAGTTTTTCCATCTCACTTCCTCATGCCTTCTCTGTGATAAAATCCTTCAGCACCTGGGATTGCCAGGTGGTCTCCCATCCAAGACTAATTGAGCCTGACCCTGCTTAGCTTATCACCTCAAGAGTCAATGAAATCTATGATTCTCTTTTAGCTAGAGGTGAGAAGTCTTTGGTGCACAAGCTGTAGAATGGTTGGATTTTTCTGGACTGACATCTGATGATAATCACAATTTGTCACTGTAATCACTCTCATACTGTTTTGCAGACAGAAAACTACACTGTCAGGAACCTTCCTGGGTTACTACTTCAGCAATTATGTGTCTATAAAAAAGTAAAGCTGTGAAAGCATGGAATTTGTAGGGAATCATTTTAACAGATCATTTTAAACAAGGAACAATTGTTTGTTCAACATCTTCTATGAAAGTCCATGTCCTGGGTTCAGCAGTTGCAATCAGTTTCTCTTCTCTTTAGTAGCTGGTGTTTTGACTTAACCCAGGAACAAGACTGATAAGGCCAATGTTTTTGGTTGTTGCTGAGAGATGTTTGCCCTGACCAAGGACTTTGTGAGCCTCATGCTCTGCCGGGGAGGAAGGGAGGCCAGGAATAAGGAGGGACAGGACCCAAACTGACCAAGGAGGTATTCCATACCATAGCACGTCATGCCCAGGAGGTAACTGGGGGTGATCCGGAAGGCCTAGCTCTCTCGGGGTGGTTGGAAGAGGTGGTTGGTCAGCACTCGGTTGGTGGGGTGTTGTGAGTTATCTGTCGGTGGTTGATGGGATGCTGTATTCTTTTCCTTTATCATTATTATTATTGGTGGTAGCAGCAGTGATTTGTGTTATACCTTAGTTACTAAACTGTTCTTATCTCAACCTGTGGAAGTTGCATTCTTTTGATTCTCCCCCCATCTCTCTGGAAGCAGGGGAGGGCAAGAAGGGGGCTTGAGTGAGAGAACAAGCTGCGTGGTTGGTTGGGTTTAAACCACGACAGTCCATCAGGACCCACCTTTTTTTTTTATTTTTATTTTTTTCACAGAGGAGATACCTTAGGCTTCTGTAGGTTTACAGAATGGAAAGTTTCCACATTCTACATAATAAACAATAAAAATATCATTAACAGATTTGTGGATTGTCAAAGTCCATTCAGATCTGTCAAATTTGCAAGGCAACATTTTTTTTATTTAAAATTTATTTCATGAGTTCATTAAGAACATGAACTTGTTAAGAAATATAATAAACAAACATGGCAGGAGCTTAATCCCCTTTTTTACCCAGACTAACCTATCACATTAATACCATTGAAGTAACAAGATTTCATAATTTATAACCTGTAACTCTTACTGTCATGCATCTGTGAACAAAAGAATAGGATTGGTTACCTANTAGACTAACCTATCACATTAATACCATTGAAGTAACAAGATTCATAATTTATAACCTGTAACTCTTACTGTCATGCATCTGTGAACAAAAGAATAGGATTGGTTACCTAGCTGATAGTGAGAGTACTCATCCTTCCTTCTCTGCCATGGTGCAGGCATTCCCTGTATTACAGTAATAAATGTGAAAGCCTCAGCAGTCCAGATGCTTTTGAATCTGCTTCAAATGCTTTTTTGGTTAAGCTGGTGTTTTATACCTTTCAGCTTGGAGGTTTGGTCTATCCATTTCCATAAATTAGTGGATTCTGAGGAAACTGCCAGATAAAACATAATGGCTTCAGGAAACAGCAATTTGGAAATTATTGTGACTGCCTAATAGCCCTTCAGCACTTCCTGATCACCTGTCCTGCTTATGTGGTACTTGCTTTGGCCTTATCTCACTGCTCCTAGCATACATTAGGCCTTATCATGAGGTGGGATAGCCAAAATCTAAGCAAGAGCTGCATGAGCAGTCACATGGGTAAAATAAAATATTTCAAGAATTACTTTAAGAGATGGGAAACTACTCTTTTAAACTTTTAACTATACATGAAATGATTCAAGGTGAAAAGAAGAAAAACTACCAAGCAGCACAGATGTCATTTCTCATTACCCCTGTTAGTAAGATTTAAATTTCGTTTTGCAGTAGCCTAGTAACATTAAGGAATCTAAGTATTTTTTATATATATTGTTCCCCATAATTCTTGAGACAAAGAGGCACAAAAGCGCAAAATGTAATCAGTTCTAAGTAACGTTAAGTTTGATGGCTTTGGAATGGAATATAACTGTGGTGCTTGAAGGTAGTTGACAGTTTCAGGTCTTTAGGACCTTAGTACAAAAAGTGTAAGAAAAATAAAATAGACAACAGGACATGTGGTGGGGAGTATCTGGGACTAGCAGATGTCCAGGATGGACACAGTTTAACTGATAAGTAGAAGGACAAGATGATTGCTGTGTTTGTGGTGTTAATGAAGCCATTAAGCTGGTGTAAACATCTGTTGGGAAGTATCCCAGACTAACAGATGTCCAGGATGGGAGCAGTTAAACTAACTGATAAGTAGAAGGACAGGATGATTGCTATGTCTGTAATGTTAATTAAACTGGTGGTTCAAAGACTTCCAGAAGTTATGAAGATTGTTGGAAGAAGTAAACGACCCTCGAAGACCACCATCACATTTTTGTATGCATGTGGGAAACTTTCTGGAAAACGATGTAATTCATGTGTAGCCTCATGAATATGCATGTATGCCCAGTAACTATATCAGGATGGCTTGTGTAGCAATACAGTGATACACATTAGGAGGAGCTATCCCCTTGTCTCCAGGAGCCACAGTAAAGAATACCTGCTTGTCAACTTGAAAGGTTTGTTAGCAAGTTTGTTCCTGGAGTTTTGTCCAAATCATCCTCTGTCCATTCTGTAGCAGTATTGCACTTATGGCACCTCTATTAGAAATCAAAGATGCCAGTGAACAACTATGATACTGCCTAGCTGCATAATATGGCAGTCAGACAGCTGTGAACTAAACAACTAATTTAGCATAAACCACATAGGTCATTACAATAGATCTTTCTATCCTTTCACAGTTTAAATAATTGTGTCAGCCTCCAGGTACCTTAATAGCAGAAGAAAATATATTAGCTGGAGGCAACCTAAAGAAGAGCAAGATGAGAATATTACTGTGAGGAAAACCTGGCTTATGAAAAAAGATTTTAATTTTTGTATACAATTCCTGTGCTTCACTTTTACTTTCATCTAGACAGTTTCACTAATCTAATTTATAACATGTCATCTCAAACAGCACTATCAACACAACTGACAGGATAGTTAATTGCTGTGGCAGGGGAGAGGCAAGCAGATAGGAAACTGAGAAGAGAGACTGGAAAGCCCTTAAACTAGCTTTGCAGTATAGAGTTGTACCCTTGGTGTAAATCAATCAAACTGAACAAATTAAACTGCAGACTTATCTCATGAATGAATTGGATGGATTCCTACCAGCAAAATATACTTTAGCATATGCTGATCTAGCAAAATAGCTGTGAAGTTCCCAATTAAGTGACTCTAAAATAATCTATAGAAAACACTGAGTCTCACCAAGGCTCCGCTCAACCCTGACACAAAAGATAGAAGATAAGCATATTAAGACTGTTATATATAATTGATTGGAACAAAGCTGGGTCCTGGTATAAGGGAACTTGTGTTGCAGAAGAGGAGAACATGTAGCTGAAACCTTAGAGACAAGGCTGCAGCTTGAGGAAACACAACTGAATGCATGGAGGTGGAAGGAAATTGTGGTGTGGGACCTGGGCATTGAACCTTAGTTCAGATGATGAAAGTATGCTACCAGGAGGTGAGGAAGTTGTGGAGGAGTTATAGTGGAAAACAATGTTTCTGGTAAGGTTGTGGCTTAGGTTATGGGTTTGATGTCATAGTAGGTGGGAAAATGACAGAGGCTGTAAAGTAAAAGCCATCAAAATATTTATGTGCACATCAATAGAGGTGGAGGAGATACTTCTGCCTCTTTTATTGCTAGTGTCACCAGTGGTGCTTAAATGAATTCGAATGGGGTTCACCTGGTGTTCCCAGGAAAAAAGTTTGAATTAAGAAGGATAAAATTGCTTTCAACAGTAATCATTTATTTACAACAGGCATTCATCTTAGAACTTTTAATAGTATCTTTCTAGATATTGGTACATTTTATGAAAATCTCAAATCCGTTAATAATTCAACATCTAATCCTTTATTTAACATGCATCATTCAATTTTCTGTTATGAACAGAGGTTGTTCTTTGCTTCCGTTTTATGATTACTGCCTCAATTTTCCTCTTCTCCTTCTGCAACATATATCTAAGCTGCAACAGTGAAAATTAAACTTCCAAAAGAAAGTTATATTTTGCCTATTTTGAGGCCTGTTTTCAAAATGCTATTAGGAATGTTGTGCTCATAAGAAAATGTTCTATTATTGTGTAACTGACGTCTTTAAGAATTCATAGATCATTCTACAAGTTTTTACATGTGCAGTGCAAGTTAGAGACCATACAGCATCAGATGGGGGAATAATGGGTCATGGTAGTTTTTATTTATTTTTTAATATCTCAGTTCCCAAGGGGCTTTGAAAAAAGTGTCTGCTGAATCTTAAAAGATTTTGCTTTAGGAAATTAGAGCAGCTTTTAATTTTAAATACCATTATTTCAAAGAAGTCCCAAGAAAGGTAAGGTTCCAAAGAATGAATAGAACAAAATCTTTATTTTCTTTTTCTTAGAACAATATTACTTTTTCGATAAAATAATAAAAGCTGAAAAGAAATGCAAACTATATGAAATCCATTTTTATGCTATGCCCCTGGGCTTCCACTGTCTTTCAAATTGCAGAGAAGCAGTCCAACAGATAATCAAGGTTATTTAGCTAGAATATATAATCTGTCAAACATCTTTAATTGAATTTGTGAATAAGAAGTTTGTTATGAGGAAAAAAAATGTTGTTACATAATTTGCTCCTTTTACAAGAATGTAAAAATTTATCTCAATCATAGAGTAAGAATTGAGAATGGAACTTATTTTAAGGTAAATTTATGTGTGTGTTATCTACATTTTTTTGTTGTGTACATTATGTTAATCCAAAGGCTATAGAATAGAATCATTGCAGCCCATGAAAAATAAATTTCTAATATTTTTCATTACAGAACCATTTCCAAGTAACTACTAGCAAAGTTCTTTTCTGTCTCTGTGTATTCAAGCTAATGGCAATCATATTCCACAGTGTCTTTTGCTAGTTTCCAAATTTGGTTTTTGAAATCTGAGAATCAGAATTTTCCTCCATATGATCTGGTTTTGTTTACATCACTAATTTTAATAACAATTAAAAGGATTTTATTGAAAATGCTTGAATCATGGTGTGAAGCACTTTCTTACTTTAGAGTTCACTTGTATTTTCTGCAAAATTATTTTGAATGTTAGTATATGCACAAATATATGCAAAAATTGGACTGAAATGAGAATTTTGGTTAATCAATGATGTCATCTGAATTATTTTTCTCAACTTTGATTTACCTGAAAGAGAACATCTGTGTTATTTTTCCATGATGGTTCTCACAAGAATAAAAGGTTATTTATATAATTTCCTTTTTGGATATCTAACTCGGATGTCAACAGTCTCCTTTTCCTTTCTAACTCATGGAATTTATGCATGACTATATGAGACACTGGGATATTCTACAAAAAAAAAAAAAGCTTAAAGACAGGTAGATATGGCAGTATGACTAGCTTCTTAGCAAAGACATGATGACTTACCAAACCACTAGTCAGATAAAAAATTCCAGTTGTACAGCTAGCTCTCAGTCCAAATCCCCACTCCATGAAGGTAATTGAAGTACCTGAGTGGAACTCAGGTAA
This sequence comes from Agapornis roseicollis, assembly GCA_002631895.1. Taxonomy (NCBI): domain Eukaryota; kingdom Metazoa; phylum Chordata; class Aves; order Psittaciformes; family Psittacidae; genus Agapornis; species Agapornis roseicollis. The sequence continues at coordinate 8,736 of NDXB01022406.1, forward strand.
GGAAATTTGAAGAGGAAATATCAGGAGGCATTTCATAATTTTGTTGCACCTACAAAACCAGAAAACTGGATGGTGATAAGTGAGGCCAAAATGGACAAACCTAGCAAATGGAAAATAACGGCGATATTGGAGTACTTTATGCAAATCAAAGTGAGGAATGAACAGGGCCCAAATTAAATTCACTCAATTACATCAGCTGAAGTAAGCTGAAGCAAGTGGGTATTGACAGTTTGACATGGTGAATAACATCAGAGGCTTTTGTTTTCCTTATCATTTGCTGTACAACACAAGGTTGTTGACTCACTTTACACAGTGGAAGCTCAGAGGATAAGCAATGAAAATCTTACTACTGAAAAGTGTAGTTTTCCCCTATATTCAGCACAGAATGAAAAAATTATATATTTAAAAGCGAGAGCTTTTTTTTGACAGATGTGAGGAATGCTGTTTATTTTGTTACTGTTAGTGATATTTTCTGCAAAATAATGTCTCTAAAGTCATTGGTGCAAGAGAAAGGCATGAGAATAATAACTTTACTGAAAACCTCCACTTAAGTCTTTAAAGATTTGTTGCAGATAGAAGTATTCTCATTAGAGGAAGATTTTTACCAAAATACGCACTTATTTATGACTTTGTCGCATACTAGCTGTGCATTTGTCAGATATTAGGTGTGTATGTATCACACTTTAAGTCCTTTATGTAAAGATTAAAAAAAAAGAATTGTTAAAGTCATAGGTTAAATTATATAATTTTGAAGTTTTAATTTTAAAACTGTGGGTTGTTGAGGTTTGCTTATTTGTGTAGAGGACTGTAATTATTTAGTTTTGCTAAGGCTGTTCCAGAAGTGAGCAAAATAGGGAAGTTTCAGGCTTTCCCAGTGATGTCTGTCATCTGAGGGTTTTTTTTTCTGCAGGTTAGTTTCTCCAAACTACAGAACAGCATTTATTTTCACTTTTCATACATGTCTTTTTAAACTTAAACTTTCCACTAACCTTAGCTGGGCATTTAAACCTTGTCATTTCAAGTCAGATAGTGTTATTCTCCATTCTATCTGATGTAACTGAACTAGCACCATAAAATGCTGTGACACCAGAGCATGCTGAATAAAAATTAAATGTTAGGAAAATTTACCTGCTGAATTCTAATAGGCTTCTATAAGACATATAAAAATGGGGTCTTCAAAGATTTCCATATTACTCATATGTTTCTAGTCTTTAGAAAAAGTGTGGATTATAACCCTGACAGTGAAAGTATGTGTTCTAATACGTTTCAAATTCCTGTTCTAAACTATGGGCCTTCTAAAATCTCTTGTATAAACTATCCTCACTTTGACTTTTAATGGGAGATGGAAAAAGAAAGGTTTTCATTAATTTATTTTAAGAAGTTGTTCTGTTGAAACCTTCAGAAAAATCACTCTGAACATTCAAGCAGCTTTCTGAGAAAGTCTGTGAGGCAGCTGAATTTTTATTACATAGCTGTGCTTCTGATATCATACTAGAAGCAATTTCTTCTATTTACATGTGTAAGAAATTAATTTGCCAGGGATTTGCAGAAAATTATTCTGTTGATATAAGACAGCGACAGGGCTATGAAATTGGCATTAGGAATTGCATGTACAATACACTGATTTCCCAAGAACAGGTTCAAATGAAGACTGAAAAAAAAAAGATTATTAAAAAGTCAGCTTTTTAAAAAAATGCTGGTTTACATTGCCACAATTTTCTAGTTGAAAACCCTTTTACTTTTTCAAGGAGAATTTGTGCTAATGAGTGTTCTAATCCAGCCCCAGGGCATTTGCAGAATTGGAAGGAAAAGTTAGAAGGCTATCTATCCCCTGTATAGAAATGACTTCAAAAACTAGAATCTGCCAGATAAGCACTTAAGAATTCATTATTCCAGAAAGCCATTTTTACCTCATTCTTTTGAGAATCTTAGATTATTTGAACTAGGCAATAAGCCAGTGTTCATGGCAGCATGAGATGACTAAAACAGCACAATGTCATTATATCAGTTAAAGGTATGCAATACTGCACTTGTGAGAGTAAAATGTGCAGAGCCATTTGGGTTCCAGCAGAAGCCATGCTCCTCAGAGCAACTGGTCCTTATGAATATGGATGACAGTTGGTATTGGAAAGGAATCTACATATGACTCTAGTTAAGGCTAGATGTTTTTCTAAGACACTATGGTTGAGTGAGAAGGAAAATCAGCAGACCAAGAAGATGCAACATGTCACTTGTTACAATTCCTTTATCCCCAGAATCTTTTCTTGCTTGTGTATGCAAAGCTGCAATATTTGCTTCTCCACAATGATTTTTAATTATTCAGAGCCTAAACTTATTTCAAAACAGCTTGCTTAGGATCATGACACATGCAAAATAATCTTTGCACTGTGGAAATTCAGTTGGACATTTGCAAAGAATAGCTAGGTTTACTTAATGATTTTGACTAAAATACAAAACATTGATTGGAGTGAATATAACCATACAAGTGTTTAGATTCATAGTTTGTACATTAACATTTTTTTTACCCTCTTCCTTCCTATTTTCTCCTGTCTATACCTCCCTTCTATTGTGATTATATTAAAAGAAATGTTTTACACAGTGCTTATGAGCTACAATTTACAATAAGTCCTAAATTCATAGTATAAATATTTGATTGCATTCCAATCTAATAATAATTATTCATGTTTAGTGAACACTTTGAAATATAAATATTCCACAGTTCAAAAAACAAACCAATCCAAGACCTCTGCAAGTTTCTGCTTATCTGTCACTGCTACTTTGTGTAACTGTGACACCTGAACACTTGACTATTGCTGGAGAAGAGCCTCTTGGCTTTTTGGTATTTTCAGATGATCACTAGCTTGTGTAATCAGATACAATTTCTTCTCAGAAATTTGTTGTATTTTGTTAGGAAACAGTCTTCAGTTCCTGAGTCTGCTAAGCATTTTTGAGACTTCTTATTTCTTACTTTGTTATATTTCAATTTGCAATCTCCAAGCATAATGAGCGCCATAAGTTTTCACCCTGATTCACATTCTACCTGAAATATCTGTCAGGCTTAATCACTATATGACATAAAGTTTTATTTAATTTGACTTCAGGCTTCTTACTGCAAGACTGACAGAAATGTTTACAAATGAATAAAGTATAGTACTGCAGTCCAAATCCATGCTTCACAGCTGGAAATTTATGTATTTTCTTGCCTTGTTATATGTATCAGTCCCCCCTCTAACCATTAGAATCATAATATTCTCTTGTATACTACAGTTATGATTGCATTATTTCTATTTCTGTAATCATAGAATCAAGTAGATTGGAAAAGACTTTTAAGATCATCAAGTCCAACTGTTACCCCAGGACTGCCTCCCACTAAATGATGTCACTAAGGGCCTTGTCTACATTTCAAGATCAAAGCTTTTGATTTTACAGAGTAGCTTCTCGATTCTAAACAGTTATATATGGATACTCAACATAGATGAAGCTGTTAGCTTAATTGTTTTCTGAATTGGGGCTTGAAGAAGACATTTGAGGAATTTACCTGGAGACGAGTTCCTTTATCCTTACAAATAGTTACCTGTATCAGCAATCATGTAACCAGTCAAGGAATCTGTGATATGTGCAAATGCAAATGAGGGATTCTGGGATTTTTAATGGCTTATCATTCTGGTTTTAGTTCATTTAGTTCACCCCTTTTGATCTGTGCTCAAGACTTGATTTAAACTTCTAGTTTATATTGCTTGTATTTACATTCCCCTATGTTCACTAGATCTGGTCAGGTATAAGCTTTCTTAAAAAAAAAAAAAAAAATAAAAAGAGTGACATTACAAGAAGATTAATGACTTGGTGTCTGAACACATTTCTGAGAACAAGATCTCTTTCCTATNGGTATAAGCTTTCTTAAAAAAAAAAAAAAAAAATAAAAAGAGTGACATTACAAGAAGATTAATGACTTGGTGTCTGAACACATTTCTGAGAACAAGATCTCTTTCCTATCTTCAAAAACTTTGAGGTTTTGACTATCTTTATTCCATAATTCTCCAACTGGATGATTGAATTAACACTTGGAAATATAAATAGTGTGAATAATTTTTCATTTTTTGTAGATTCGCTATCAATTATTTTCTGGCAAGCTCAGATGAAATCAATCCTTTATAATTTCTTAAAGCTTAAAACACAGGGTTTTCTTTGGTTAAATTCCCAAACTACATGATCCATTCTAGCACTCCTAGATTATAAATAAAGTTTGAAATGTGACAAAATCTCCAGGACTTCTATTCCCAGGCTTCATAAACATGGCCATTAAAAGAAGCAACCAAAAGGTTTCCTAAAAATATCAGCTGCTATAAAAAAGGTCACTTTAAAAGTAAAAAATCAACTAGAAGTAATGAAGTCATGAATGCACAAAAATGGTTAATATTGTTAAATGTGAGAACAAAAATAGCAATATATTTATTCATTATAATCATTAAGGGCAAATCCTCAAAAATCAAGAAGCTCTACCAGATTCCAGGAGAGACATTTTGAGAAAGAGACAAAACATGTATTTAAGTGAACAGTGCTCCCTGTGTGACTTCCCTTAAGTCTGTGCTTAGAGTTAACGGAAGGTGTCGTGGATTAAGCCCAGGCCATAAATCAGAACCATTCAGTCTACTCCCCACTCCCTTTCTTTCCCCCACTCCCAGAGGCATAGGAAGGAAGTTGAAAGAATGTAACTCCCACAAGTTGAGATAAGAACAGTCCAGTAACTAAGGTATAACACAAACCACTACTGCTACCACTAATAATAATAATAATAATTATAATAATGGAAATAACAAGGGAAGAGAATACAATACCTGCGATACCCAGCCTGACTGAGCAGTGAACTAGCCCTTCCAGGTAACTTTCAGTTACATCCTGGGCATGGTGTGCTGTAGTGTGGAATACCTTTTTGGCTAGTTTGGGTCAGGTGTCCTGTATCTGTTTCCTCCAGGCTTCCCCTCCTCCCTTGCAGAGCATGAGGCTCAGAAAGTCCTTTGTCAGATTACATATTTGAGCAGTAACTAAAACCATCGGTGTTATCAGCGCTGTTCCCAGGCCAAAAGTCAAAAACACAGCACTGCACCAGTTACTAAGAAGGGGAAAAATGACTGCTACTGCTGAACCCAGAACAGAAGGGAAAGATATTTAGAAGGAAATATTGGCTGTGGCTTTTAATACAGAAAAAGCAGAATAATTATTTCATAACTAATTCCCTATCACATGTATGAGCCAGAAAAAAATCCTTTTATCAACAGAATACACCAATATCATGATCAGATCTTATGGTTTGATGGAAAGCTATTGTGTTGCTTTCAAAAAAAGCTAAACGATTTGTCTATTCTTGGGGGGAGAAAGGGCAGGAACAAGTAACAATCTATGTTCTGTAATCTGAATGTGGAGCACAAACACCAAAGAAAACATCAGATATTTTCCCTGAGCAGCTACAAGCAAGGTAAGCCAGTTGAATAGGCACCTACTTTGCCCCTAATTGCATCCAGCAAGGGCTTGTGACTGTATACCTATTGTGAAGTAATGAAAGGAGAAATCAACCAATTGTTGTTTCTCTGATTAATGAATGCCTGCTGCTTTTGAATTTGCTGGAAGCATGTCCTGATCCAAGAGGCTAAGGGTTTAGTGTACCTCTTTGTCATATATTCGAACTTACTATTTAAAGTAAACTATTTAAATTATAGAATTAGAATTAAACTTGGCTGGGATGCAAAAGATAAAAGGAAGGGATTCTATAATTACATGGCAAATAAAAGACAGACTAGGGACAACATAAGACCTCTCCGGAATCTATCAGAACTGGCTACCCTGGATTTGGAGAAGGCTGAGTTTCTTAATGACTTCTTTGCCTCAGACTTCACAACCCAAGTCTTGGAAGGCAGATGCAGGGATTGTGAGAATGAAGACCTTGGGCCCACTGTAGGAGAGGATCTGGTTTGAGACCATCTTAAGAACTTGAATGTGCACAACTCCATGGGACCTGATGAAATCCACGGGTCCTGAAGGAGATGGCGAATGAAGTCGCTAAGCCACTGGCTATCATATTTGAAAAATCATGGCAATCAGGTGAAGTTCCCAACGACTGGAAAAAAAGGAAATATAACCTCCATTTTCAAGAAGGGAAAAATGGATGACCCGGGGGATTACAGACCAGTCATTCTCATCTCTGTGCCTGGCAAAATCTTGGAGCACATTCTACTGGAAGGCATTCTAATGCACATGAAAACCAACAAGGTGCTTGGTGACAGCCAGCATGGCTTCACTAAGGGGAAATCCTGCCTGACCAATTTGGTGGCCTTCTACGATGGGGCTGCGGAACTGATGGACAGCGGTAGAGCAGTTGACGTCATCTACCTGGACTTGTGCAAAGTGTTCGACACTGTCCCACACAACATCCTTGTCTCTAAATTGGAGAGACATCAATTTGATAGATGGACTACTCCATGGATAAAGAACTGGCTGGATGGCTGCATGCAAATTGTTGTGGACAATGGCTCAATGTCCGAATGTAGACCAGTAACAAGTTGTGTCCCTCAGGGATCAGTGTTGGGACCAGTCTTGTTCAACATCTTTGTCACTGACATGGACAGTGGGATTGAGTGCACCCTCAGCAAGTTTGCCGATGACACCAAGCTGGGTGGTTCAGTGGATACACTGGAGGGAAGGAATACTGTCCAGAGGGACCTTGACACGCTTGTGAGGTGGGCTGATGCCATCCTCATGAAGTTGAACCATGCCAAGTGCAAGGTCCTACACCTGGGTGGGAGCAATCCCAGGCACAGCTACAGGTTGAGCAGAGAAGAGATTCAGAGCAGCCCTGAGGAGGACTTGGTATGTTTGTCGATGAGAAATCTAACATGAGCCTGCAGTTTGCGCTTGCAGCCAAGAAAGCCAAGAAAGCCAACCATCGTTCAGCCTGGAGAAGAGAAGGCTGCATGGAGATGTCATGGCAGCCTTCCAGTATCCGTGGGGACTTATAGGGATCCTGTGGAGGGACTTTTCATTAGGGACTGTATTGATAGGACAAGGGGCAGCAGGTTCAAACTTAAGCAGGAGAGGTTTAGGTTGGATCTAAGGAAGAAATTCTTTACTGTGAGGGTTGTGAGGCACTGGAATGAGTTGCCCAAGGAAGTTGTGACACCTTGGCGGTGTTCAAGGCCAAGTTAGACAGAGCCTTGAGTGACATGGTTTAATGTGAGGTGTCCCTGGGAACTATATGACCTTAAGGTCCTTTCCAACCCTAATTAATCTATGATTCTATGATTCTAAACATTGAAATCATATCCTGAGAGTTTTAAAGCTGCTGTCGTAGGCATGTCAGCAAGCATCCAGTATTCAAATAACCTGTGAATTTTCACTAAGCAAAGTTCATTCTCAGTCACTTTATGTTTTATGTCATGTTTTGTGGTGTTGCATGACAGTGAAGTTCTGCCTCTAGCATGTCTGCTAACTAGTCACTTCTTTTTAAGGAAAAAAAAAAAAAAAGACCAAAAAAGCCTCTATAATAAGAGGGGAGATTTAAAACTCTCTGGCATTTTAATTTCATTGTCACTGAACATAAAACTGAAGTTGATGATCATCAGTAACAATCCTGTCCATTATCTGACACTGTGCAGAGAAAGGACATCAAGGTGCATCTGGGTGGGATCTGCTTCACATGCTGTGACTCTTTATTGCTGGTTGTTCAGGCATGAAGCAAAAACACTTCCAAAAAGCACATTCACACATTGATAGAACATAAACTTTATCACACTGTTTAGCAATATGAACATTCAGGCTGCAAGTCAACCTGAGGGCACCTTGGCTATCCTTTAATGCTTTTTTTCTACTTCTTGCAAGAACATATCCTGCTGTTGAAAATCACATAGCATTGAAGGATGACGCAGCAGCTATTCTTAATATATTTTTTCATTCACATAGAATGAAAATTATGCGTGGTTTATTTCTTTACTGATGGTCAGAAAGTGCAAACTAGAATTTAAGGAATTTATTTCCTGTTGGTTAATAATGCCTATCTTCTAGGAGTTAAAAGTTTAAGTCAATTTTACATCTTATTCACTAAATAAAACTTTAACACAATGCAGTCAATGGGAGTGCAGGTTTCTCTAAACTATGTGCTTGAATGGGAGCACATGGTGCTAAATAAGAGAGACCAGAAACAAAGGAGTGCATCACTTTTTGCATATGTGATTCTGATTTTTCCCTTTGAGTCTGACAAGAACTTAACATAAAAGCCAAGGATATGTTGTAGTATTGGAACTGAGTAAGGCATCTAAAGATCTTTAAGGACAGGGTCCTAAGTTCCTGTTATAAAATGTATTTCAGTTATTGATCTGAGAGTATATGAGACATTTGACAATGGGATCATACTAGCTTTATGAACCAAGTAGTCATACACAAGAGCCCAAAATAGTTTTAAAATAAATTTCTTAAGAATTTAACTATACACTGCTTTATTTTAGCATAACCTTATAATTTAAGGTGAATGCTCAAATGACTTCACATAAGCTGTTGCTTGCTGAACATGTAGTGAAATATATGTGGCCCTCACAGATTTGGGACATGTTCCAAGCCTCATCACTGCTTCACTTGCTGCTAGATTCGAGAGCACAAAATATCTGATGAGAGCTGTCACTGTAATGAAGATGCATTACTTATATTGGAGATTACATCCAAGAGAGAGAATTGCAAGTGATGCCTCACTGTCATTTTCCAGAGGAAACCATGGAAAGATATGGACATTATTTTAGAAACAGAGCTCTTTAAGTCCCCACTGCTAACATCAAAACATTTGTACAAATATGATCCCATAACCTTTTGAGTAGCTGCCAGAGGACAGATGATTTGAACCTGCCCAGCAATAACTGGATATTCTTTCAGAGCTAGTAGTAGATGAGGTCAAACCACAATGTAAGAGTGTGAAGAAAGAAAGAGAGGTGGAAAAAAAGGAACAAAAAACAAAATCTTGATTAAACTAGAAATGCAAATAAGGAACTGAAATTTGGACCTGTGGCAGAGACCAGGTTTTACAATAGATTTAGCTGGCTGTTATTGTAAAGATTTGGTTTAGTGGCTTAAATAATATTTAATGACATGTACGCCAAGACCTTTTCACATTAAGAACTGAGAAGGAAATAGGAATTTAAGTAAATCAGATCTGTGAGTTATCATTTGGAAACATAATGGCAGGAAATGTAAAAGAAATTTAAGCAATCTAAAATAGTGTAAGCAGAATAGAGTACTGATCTCATGGAAAATATTCATTACATCAGAGTCTGAGAGTAGAGAGGAAAGTGTGAATGAGTTTGGTGAAAGGTGGAAGGTTGTTCTCAAAGCCAATGATAGTAAAAATCATAAATTAACTTTAGGAGAAGAATTTAATCCCTTCCAATAATTTGGTCCTATTGTATCAAAGGTCACTGATTGATAAAGCAGTACCATACCCTGTCTAACTACAGGAGAATAGCATAAGACCCTTGATTTCCATTTTTCCTTTACCTCATTCATTGAAATATTAGATTGCAGTATGTTACCCTTTAAGAGCTGGATTTTTATTGTGCTTAGAAATTAAAACCTCAGGATGAGTTAGAAATTAATATTTTATTGACTAATTAATTTAAGCAAAGATATTTTATTAAGATGAACTCCAGGAATTTAAAAAAGTTCCTTAACTTTATTTTTTCTGAAACTGTTTCTATTGAACCATTTAGAATCATAGAATTTTAGAATAGTTAGGGTAGGAAATTACCTTAAGATCATTTGGTTCCAGTCCACATGGTATTGGAACCAGATGATCTTAATGTCCATAATGTCCAGAGGGAAACCTCATACTAAACCATGCCACCCGAGTCTCTGTCCAACCTGGCCTTGAACACCGTCAAGGTTGGAGGACTCACAGCTTCCTTGGGCAACCCATTCCAGTGCCTCACAACCCTCACAGTAATGAATTTCCTCCTTATATCCAATCTGAATTTCCTCTATTTAGGTTTTAACCCATTACCCCTTCTTTTATCACTAGAGTCCCTCCCCAGCATCCTTATAAGCCCCCTTCAGATACTGGAACGCTGCCATGAGGTCTCCATGCAGTCTTCTCTTTTCCAGGCTGAACAGCCCCAACTTTCTCAGCCTGTCTTCATATGGAAGGTGCTCTAGTCCCCTGATCATCCTCGTGGCCCTCCTCTGGACTTGTTCCAACAGCTCCATGTCCTTTTTATGTTGAGAACACCAGAACTGCACACAATACTCCAAATGAGATCTCACAAGTGCAGAATAGAGGGGCAGGATTACCTCTTTTGACCTACTGGTTGCACTCCTTTTGATGTAGCCCAGGATATGGTTGGCTTTCTGGGCTGTGAGCGCACACACTGCCAGTTCATGTTAAATTTCTCATCGACAAACACCCTGAAGTCCTCCTCAAGGCTGCTCTGAATTTATTCTCTGCTGAGCCTGTAGCTGTGCCTGGGATTGCTCCCACCCAGGTGTAGGATCTTGCACTTGGCATGGTTAAACTTCATGAGGATGGCATCTGCCCACCTCACAAGCATGTCAAGGTCCCTCTGGACAGTATTCCTTCCCTCCAGTGTATCCACTGAGCTACACAGCTTGGTGTCATCGGCAAGCTTGCTGAGGGAGCACTCAATCCCACTGTCCATGTCAGTGACAAAGATGTTGAACAAGACCTGTCCCAACACCGATCTCTGAGGGACACAACTTGTTACTGGTCTCCATCTGGACACTGAGCCATTGACCACAACTCTGCATGTGGCCATCCAGCCAGTTCTTTATCCACTGAGTGATCCATCTATCTAATTGAGTGATGTTATGAGGACAGACTCATCTCTTTTTTATTCATGCTGGCTCTAGGGTTTCTTTTGCTTCTATTCTACTCTATTAGCTATGGTGAATATTTAACATATAAACAGTTCTCCTATTTTATTATTGTTACCACTCCTTCAGCAGTTAACGCAGAGTCTTGAGCCACTGATCTAGTGGGAGGTGTCCCTGCTCATAGTAGGGGGGTTAGAACTTGATGAGCTTAAGGTCCTTTCCAACCCTAACTATTCTATGTTTTGAAAGATCTGATATCTTGTGGTATATTTTTAGCAATGATAGCAAACAGGTCTCAAGGTCTCAGTGCCTTATGTGACCAAAAAAAAAAAAAAGAAAAGCAGTCTCTCTTCTAAAGCAGACTGACATTCACTTCATAATCTTTGATATAATGATGAAAATAGAGGAGAACTACATTGCTTTCTTTGTCTAGTTTGTCCTTGGAAATCTCCTTCATTATTACCATCCAGGCTTAACCTTGATTAGCTTGTCATATCTGATAGAATCAGAGCATAAATGAGTGTTACTGCCTTTCAAGGCGTACTGCACCACATTTTCATACTACTTAAAAAGTTTGGTTTTGAAATCCTTGAAGACTAGACTGTTAAAATTAGGGAAATGGTCAGAGATCAAGAGTAGGTAAGCTTAAACACAGACAAGATGCTTGGTGCTTAAGATCAATGCAGCAAAATATGGCTGTGGCAGAGTAAAAGAAAAAATGAATTGAACTGTTATTTTAAACTGCAACATGAGAACAATAGCAACCTAGGGTTTTTTTTTAATGGCTGCATAGAATATGTGATCAGAAAATAAAAAGGATTTGCATTAATTTTTTGAGCCAGATCAAATGAATAATGTAGTTATTATTGCAGTTGTCTGTCAATAACAAAAGAAGCCCTCTTTGCTAAGGTGACATATGAAGATGTCCTTCCAATAGATTCTCACACACAATGCTGAGAAAGAGAGTGCAGTAACTAAAGTATTTCTAAACTTTTGAAATTGGAACAATATGATAGGTGATCTCTGCTTCTATCAAAACAGCATACGTCCAAGTTAAAAACCACATGGCTTTAATTGTAAACTTTCTATCATTACAGGTTGATTAGTTTTAGTACCTCCTGCTTGCTCAAATGCATAGTTCAGAGGGAACATTGCTGTACATAATTTTATTTTCCCCAGAGCAGTACATGATGTGTTATTTGATGCCCTTCAAAGGACACTATTAGCCAAGCTATAAAGTGTCTGATTTTATTAGCTTTGCTGGGTTTTATCAGTTTGTAAATGTGTTATTTTCTCCATTTATTGTGCCTATGGGATCCAGAGATAGAGTGAGCTTCAACTTAATATGTTGTTGGAAGGTAGCAATGGTCTTACTTCAGCACTGCACTGTGATGTGATGACATTGAAGGTAGAGTCATGAAAACGCTAATGTCAGGGCCATTTATCAAGGCAGTTCTTCACTGCTATAAAACTCTGCTGTGACATTGAATTCAACAGTAGGTTTTTGTCTTAAATAGAGCAGGGTGTTTCTTTGCTGTGTAACTACCAATCCCCAGTAACAAAATAAGATTTATTTAATAATAAGAAAGTAGGTCACACAGATGTTTGACAAAGTAGACAATGTAAGTTCTTAACATGGAATTTTGGGAGGCACAAGCTTTTGGAAAGGTTTAGTTGTCATCACCTTTATTTAAGTTTTGGGGGGTAATATACTACACTGGAATCCAATTTTCCTTGGTTTCCTTATAAATAGTACAAGCATTTTCTGGGGTGACCAGCAAGAAATATATTTTTTGCAATAGATTTCTAATGAAAATAAACAATGTGCTGGTATAAATGACCCACTTAGTACAGTTTAATGGCACATGTTGTATTTTCTCAAAGCCATTTTAAAGCATTTACTAGATGCAAATGTATATATTTACCACAAATTTCCTATTGTACAGTGATATTTTCACAGTGGGCTGTCTTCTCACTGTATTCTGATTATTACATGTTACATCAATATATATTTGAAAGCTTTTCTCATGTATTCAAGCTTTTATCTGAAAATTAAGACAGAAACAACATGAACAAAATCTCTACAAAAATTAAAAGCTCAGAATTCTGAAGTATATTCACAAGTTTTGATTAGAAATTTTTTTTTTTTTTCATAACAGGAATTAAATTTTCTTCTGTGCAGGAATTAAATTCAGAAATAGGAGTATTGAGGCAATATTAAGACGTATGCAAATGTTGAACTATGAGGCTGAATACTATGATGAAGCTGACAGTTTTAAAACAGACATTTTAAAAACTAATGTCTCAAAAAGAAAAGGCTGCCTAAGATCATAAAAAGAAATATATTTAGAACAATTTTTAGTACTAAAGGGAAAACATGAATACAAAATTATTCTCATTCCAGAGACAGATTATTTTTTTTAATAATTATTATTTTTAAGCAACACCAAATTCCCAGAAATAAACAGAATATCTGCTTACCATCCCTAAAAACATTGTCAAAGGTTGTTGTTATACTAACATAATCTTGAAGTTCACAAGACTCCTTCACCAAGCCAAAGGAGATAGATAGTGTTAAGAATCACTGTCAGAGTCAACTGTCAGAAATAAAGGAGTGATGTATAGACTCAGATTCATTCTTTCAGACTAGTGATTTTCAGATATAGTTCAGGGAAGAATGCACTTAGGAACTCTCTTAATCTTTACTGGATAGTTTAGAAATGAAAGACCTATAATGGTATGGGTGACATCCTCTGTTTTACCTGATATTTACACCAAAATGCCACAGAATAATCTCAGTTTTTAAAGGTCTGATATATTCTTCATGCCTTGCAGATTTGGCATCTGCTTTGAAATCTGTTTAGGTTTGTTGTGGGAATGTTTCATCATCCTTTATATTGTTTATACATACAGGTATGCATGTATACAAATTCTTCTTATTCTTTCTTATTCTTATTATTATTATAATATATGCATAATTATCATGATGACGATGATAATTATTACTACTACTGCTACTGCTACTAAACAGTAATAATTAAAAAAACTCAATCCCTTTTCTTACTGTTGTTGTTGTACCTTTTGGCAGCAATGATACCTCTCTTGAGAATAATCTTTTCTAAACTGTTTCTCCCAGGAAAAGAAATCAGGGAGTTACAGACATCACAGAATTGTTGGGGTTTGAAGAAACCATGTCCAGGTGGATATGTGATCTATCTGATATGTTTGAACCAAATGGATTCCTAAAACCACTTTAAGCAATCTGTTTCAGTGTTTGATCACACTCCTAGTAAAAATGTAGTTTTATGTGTTCAGGTGGAATTTCCTCTATTTTAATTTGTGTCTGACAGCTTCTTGTGCTGTCAATGGGCATTACTGAGGAGAATCTGGATCCTGTGTCTTCATTTCCTTTGATCAGGCAGTGATAAGATCCCTGCTTTGATCCCCAGCTGCCACTCAGAATCATAGAATCATAGAATAGTTAGGGTTGGAAGGGATCTTAAGATCATCTAGTTCCAACTCCCCTGCCATAAGCAGGGACATCTCACACTAAACAATACCACCCAAAACTTTGTCCAGCCTGGCCTTGAACACTGCCAGGGATGGAGCACTCACAACCTCCCTTGGCAACCCATTCCAGCATCTCACCACCCTAACAGGAAAGAATTTCTTCCTTATAGCCAATCTAAACCTCCCCTGTTTAAGTTTGAATCCGCTACCCCTTGTCCTGTCACTACAGTCCCTCCCCAGCATCCCTGTAGGCCCCCCTCAGATACTGGAAGGCTGCCATGAGGTCTCCATGCAGCCTTCTCTTCCTCAGGCTGAACAGACCCAACTCTCTCAGCCTGTCTTCATATGGGAGATGCTCCAGTCCCCTGATCATCCTCGCGGCCCTCCTCTGGACTTGTTCCAACAGCTCCTTGTCCTTTTTATGTTGAGGACACCAGAACTGCACGCAATACTCCAAGTGAGGTCTCACAAGAGCAGAGTAGGAGGGCAGGATCACCTCCTTTGACCTGCTGGTCACACTTCTTTTGATGCAGCCCATGATATGGTTGGATTTCTGTGCTGCAAGCGCACACTGTCGACTCATGTTCATTTTCTCATCGACCTCCACCCCCAAGTCCTTCTCCTCACGGCTGCTCTGAATCTCTTCTTTGCCCAACCTGTAGCTGTGCCTGGGATTGCTCCCACCCAGATGTAGGACCTTGCACTTGGCATGGTTAAACTTCATGAGGTTGGCATCAGCCCACCTCACAAACATGTCAGGGTCCCTCTGGATGGCATTCTCTGGATGGCATTCCATCCCTCCAGTGTATCCACTGAACCACCCAGCTTGGTGTCATCAGCAAACTTGCTGAGGGTGCATTCAATCCCACTGTCCATGTCAGCGACAAAGATGTTAAACAGGACCAGTCCCAACACCGATCCCTGAGGGATACCACTTGTCACTGTCTTCCAGTCTGACACTAAGCCATTGACCACTTAGTAGGTTATAATGAAGTTTCCTAGGATGGGGTGCTACTTTTCCACAGAAATTTTACTTTTTATTGTTATTTTCTCATTCTAAAAGCAAAATTAAGGTCACCTTGAAAAATGCATGTGCTTGCACTTCTTTCCTGGAAAGCTGTAACGTGTTGCATGGTGGACACAGGAGTCAAAACTGTTTCAATTACAGACAGCAGGGGGAACAGCTACTGTGTACCTAAAAATTACTGGTATTTTGTCATCTGTGAGATCAGATATAATTTGGAATATTATATGATTAAGTCTCTTCACACAAGCTAGAGGATGGAGTAGCATACTGTACAGGGTAAGCTTATGTCAACTTTGTATTAAAAATGTGCATATAACTTCTTATTGGGAAAGCATAAAAGCTTGATGGATACCATGATAATTCTTTTTAAAAGGATTTTCAATGGTTAATAAAGAAACCATGTACCAATTTTCAGAATAAACCACCATAATGCATTTAAAACTAAAAGTATTTTATTTAAAAGTCTCTAAATGAAAAGTTCTGAAGATTTATTTAGGAAGGCGAGAGATATTTCCAAACAACTTATCACATATTGATTTAATCAAGAAAAATTGTAAAACTCTGTGGAAGTTTTAAATGAGCAATAAATCCAGTCCTGGCCAGGTCCTTCTACCATCTAAAAGGGAAATGGCATGTTTTGTGGTCCATGTTTTGTAGCCAAATGGTTTGTGAATTTTGTACTTGGCAAGTGTAACACTTCCTCCTTCACCACCAACATGGAACTACATCAGAGTAATTCATACATGCATCATTTCTCCTTCCAGAAGCTTACTTTAATATTTCAGTTTAATTACTAAATTCTCAATAGGCTTTTGCATACATTTACAGTCTTTCTTCAAGAGCTGGTCTACATCACACAATGGAGGAACATTAAAGAATATCTGAAATAATTTTGCACAGTTTTGTACAATTTTGATTAAAGTCTCAATTTTAGCTAACAATGGTGTATCACTTCACTGTACCACTGTATCACTATTCTCATGTAGGACAAGTTCAGGTATTCCTAAACTACACATTTTTTTTTTTTCCCAAATGAACTGGAAATATGGAAGGAGGAGACTGAAGAGCCACAGATTGTAAGAAACAAAGCAAGTTTTTTCCTTTGTATAGAAGTAAGCAATTTTTGTTATCTCAGCAGCTAAAATCTAAAAGATAACCACAAAAATGGAAAGGAAAGAGTTAATATTAGAGTTCTTAAACATGATGCTTATTATGTGTTATTTTTATTGTGGTAATCTTCTTTTTGCCACTTAACAAATTATCTGTAGTACAAGGTAATTCCACCACAGAGTTATCATACTTTGAGGATAGTATGAAACCAACATGATCAGTAGCTTATGCAGATTACTGTGAAATCCCATAGCAATGTTTTAAATGTAATTAAACCTGTGGAATATCAGGAAGTCCTGTAGTGTTTCTGTGTTTGACTGGACACCAAAAGCACACTGGAGAGATTACTGTATCCACACCATTCCACCTCCAGAAGCTGCTTTTACAGAGTTTGCAAGTTAACAAGCGTTGATATTTGATGTTAGTGTTTGCTGAGAATTATATTTTGCTTCAGTCAGTAAATGAGGCAGATGGATTGCCAAGGGTCAGTCTTCACAATAAAAAGGTCTCAGAGCAATTTCGGGCATAATGGTCTGTCATGGTTTAAGCACAGGCGATAAGTCAGCCATGCAACCTTCTTGCTCACTCACCCCCTTCTCCCCCTCTTCCCCCCACCTCCCAGAGGGATGGGTAGGTGAATCAAAAGAATGCAACTCCCATGGGATGAGAGACAAGAACAGTCCAGCAACTAAGGTATAACACAGACCACTGCTGCTACCACCAATAATAGCAATGATAAGGGAAATAACAAGGGAAGAGAATACAATACCACTCAATGATATCCAGCCTGACCAAGCAGTGAGCAAGCCCTTCCGGGTAACTCTCAGTTACATCCTGGGCATGACATGCTGTGGTATGGAATACCTCTTTGGCTAGTTTGGGTCAGGTGTCCTGTCCCTGCTTTCTCCAGGCTTCCCCTCCTCCCTGGCAGAGCATGAGACTCAGAAAGTACTTGGTCAGCCTAAACATTTGAGCAGTAACTAAAAACATTGGTGTTATCAGTGCTGTTCCCAGGCCAAAAGTCAAAAACACAGCGCTGCACCAGCTGCTAAGAAGATAAAAATGACTGCTACTGCTGAACCCAAGACATGGTCTCTGACTAGGGACAGCCTATTAAAAGCTCGTGGATCTTGAACTCTAGGCTAGGGGCTGAGGTATCTGGATCTATGTGATATGCTCCTCTTTCTTTCTGCCCTGCCGAATCCCTAAATGACTCAAGGAATCTGTTGCCTGCCAACTACAGATTTGCTGGTTGAAGGAGGTGATCATGCCCCTCTGCTCTGCTCTGCTCCCATGAGATCTCACTTGGAGTATTGTGTGCAGTTCTGGTGTTCTCAACATAAAAAGGACATGGAGCTGTTGGAACAAGTCCAGAGGAGGGCCACGAGGATGATCAGGGGACTGGAGCATCTCCCATACAAAGACAGGCTGAGAAAGTTGGGTCTGTTCAGCCTGGAGAAGAGAAGGCTGCATGGAGACCTCATGGCAGCCTTACAGTATCTGAAGGGGGCCTATAGGGATGCTGGGGAGGGACTCTTCTTTAGGGACTGTAGTGACAGGACAAGGGGTAACGGATTCAAACTTAAACAGGGGAGGTTTAGATTGGCTATAAGGAAGAAATTCTTTCCTGTTAGGGTGGTGAGGCACTGGAATGGTTGAATACCTGGCGGTATTCAAGACAATGTTGGACAAAGCCTCGGGTGGCATGGTTTAGTGTGGGGTGTCCCTGCTTATGGCATGTTAGAACTAGATGATCTTAAGGTCCTTTCCAACCGTAACTATTCTATGATTTATGATTCTATGATAATACATTATAATTAGCTGATATATGATTGTAGATTTGTATAACTAGCAGTGAGCAAAATATTGGAAAAATATTTAGGACATTTGGTTTAATTCCACATAAGCAGCTGATTCATCCTTTTTTCTTTTAGTAGGAGAAAAATAATACAATAATGTTTTGTTGATGTTTCTTTTACTGCAGTCTGCTGTGCTCTAGTTTTCAGAATCTAAATGTGAATGAGTTTACGGATATTGAAGAGTTAAGAAATGCAAGTACACAAACCTGTAACTTATGGAGACTAAATCTTGACTTTTAATTATAATAATAATGTTTGTTTACAGATCTATTAATTTTGTATAGACCTTCTATGACTCATTATTCTGAGTATAAAAATTGTTTGCCAATAGAAATGATAAACACAGAGTAGAAACATAGTTTAAATTAATTTATTTGCATTAAGAAAAGGAACCTTTTTTAAGTTCAATTTTTTTTATTTTTTTTTATTTTTTTTTTTTTTTCTTT
>NDXB01022406.1:35578-45887 GCA_002631895.1 Agapornis roseicollis
TTTTTTTTTTTTTTTTTTATCAAAAATCGGGCAGTTTAGATGCTCTGTTGCCATTTCAAAAGGGGTGATGGGGGTCCACTGTATATACACAAACTAAAGTGGCAGCATGTTGATCTGCAAAATAACCTGAAAAAAGGGTTTTCAGAATTAGTGATACAAATGAGCTGATACAAATTATATTAGATTACATTATATTTCTGTGAGTGAGTGACTGAGCATACAGATTTAGACCACTATCCTGTATCTGTAGACACTAAATTTTGTGGAGGCAAAAATATGGAATCAATGGTGCACTGCAGTAAGGATCTTACGTTATTTCATTTTATCAGATGAGGTGTGAGAAATGATGAGGTGTGAGAAATGTTGAGGTGTGAGCAATGTAAGATCAATGTATAGAAAATATTGTTTCACAGCAGAGAGCAGACACAGACAAAATTATGCTCTTTAAAAACGGTTTTTAAAGCTTATGTAATAGTCTAAAAGCAAAATAAGTTCTACAACATTTTGCATGTATCCTACTGGCTTTTCAGTCTGTCATAATACATAAAATTTCATTGCTGTGATATCACTGCATCAGCTTTTCTAAGGTACTGCATAGCAGACACAATTAAGAATAAACTAACATACTCAGACTCTAATTCTCCAGCCTCGAAGATCTTTTTTAAGAAAAACCAGGATTTTATATACATTATTAAACACATTCTCTGAATCTTCATTTAAGATTTGATATTCATTATCAGCTTTCAACAGGCTAAAAACTGTTTTGCCTAATCTTTATCCATTTCATTTCTGCAGTTGTTTGCCTTAGAGCTTACCACTTGGGAGGGAAAAAAATCCAACCAAACAATTGATTAAGAAACTTTTCTAGGATAATCCAGGATAGAATAAACTGGTATGCAGTAGAATTGAGATTTATTAGACATAGAGTTGAAGTACAATTGACTTCCATTCTTCTTTCTGGAGTTTGTCATTCCTGGAAAGGGTTCGGGCTTGACATTAGGAAAAATTTCTTTACCATGATAAAGCACACATAATACCTATGAGTTCCTCTTACCTTGAAAAATAGTTATACAGCTGTGATGTTGCAGATGTTAGACCTGTGAAGAAAGATCAACCAGCATTTTTAAAAATTTATGGGTAACAACAAAATCTGAGGATATGCAAACACTTTTCAGAGGAAGTTTAGAAATAAAACATGCTAGATACTAGAGCAAATTGTAATTAAAAGGAGAAATTGAGTACAAAAAGGGAAATAACAGGTAACCAACACAGATTCTGGGATGTCTGTCATTATAATATTCATAAACTGAAAAAAATAAATACAATTGAAAGAACACTCAGAAAATAAAAAGTTATTGGAGGACATATTAAGAATATTCTAATATGTAAGACATAGTATATAATTTTATTTAAGGTTTGTCAGTTACATGGAAATATTATGAAGACTGGCAGTGGTAATGAGAGAATGGAAGAACATCACCTGAGAGTAAAGAAAGGAACTAAAATTATTAGTTTTCAGAAAAAAAAACCAACCCAAACAACCAAAATTCGAAGCAAGAGAGACTGCACAGAACTTAATATGTATTTTCAAATATATATGGCTTGATTTAGCTTCCTCTTGGTGACTTAGCCTTTTTCTGTGTTTATTCTGTTTCAACTAATATTTCAATAAAATGTATATAATACGATGAAATGCAAGTCAATATTTACTGGTTCCAAATAGTTTGCTTGTTTACAAGGAAAGAAAAATAAATACAAAACGGATGTACTTTTTTTCGCTGTATTCACTGAGGACAGACATAAACAGCTTAACTTGCAGATTAAAAGATTTAGGTTAGGTATTAAAACAATACTTTCTTACTGTAAAAGAAATTGAGCACTGGAATTAGACATAAAAAAATACAAAATCCGTAGTTGCTTAAATACTATCAGAAAACAGAACATTTCTTTTTCAAGGAAAGATTTGAGTTAAGTCATATTTCAGTTTGGTACCTGAGCTGTGACTGCTGTGCATAGCTTGTGCTATTAATCTGCTAAAGTCAACCAGCCATATCACATATCAACAAACATTTGCTTCCATTCTGTGCAGCAGATTTTCTCTGAACTACTGATAGGTTACAAGGGAAAGACAAACTAGCCTCAGGTTTCCAGCAGATTCTGCCCATCCCTTACATCCTTCAGGGAATTAATGGCTTTGGGCAGGAGGCAGAGTCAAGAGAGTAGCTGGAGTTCAGCACTTGCTGATATAATGAAAAGGTATGGAACTAAGGCACAGTGGCTTTTCTGGCATGGAGTGAAAATAGGGCATTGCAATTAGAGATGCTTTCAGCAGATATGTTTCTCTGTTTTTCTCCTCTATGAAATTATGAAAATATGGAAAATACATGGAAAATATTTGTCCTGAAGTGATAAAAATAGCATGTAATGATAATACCTTTACTTTATGATGTTGTTTTCAAAAAGTCCAATTACTACTGATGGTGACTGAACTAGTTTGGAATGAGGATGGTCATATAACTCATTGTAGATCTGCAATAAACAACTGTGGGCTTTGTGCATAAATCATATTCACAATACTGCCCAATATTATGTTTGGTCCTTATTCTATCCCTGTTTCTGATATGTCACAGGTATGTAAAGAAGGATGTGAACTCTCTGCCTCCAATATACACATGTTCTTGGAAAAGAAACAAGGATAAGACAGTTGGAACCATGTTTCAGGAATCAGCTGTGACTGCAGGAACTAGAAAGTTGACAGACAGCAACCATATCTTGAGATATATCAGCTGAAGAAAATGCCACAGTCTCAAGAAGCAGCAATCTTTTGGACTTGGAAGCAGTGTGCTGAATTACTACAGTGCTTCTCCAGTAGCTAACATATACAGTTTATCAGCAGAACTAATTAATTGGGGTATAATCCCATGGTTCAACAATTTCCAGTTCCAGAAAATAGTCTGTTTGGAATTTGCCCAGGTATCCCTGAATCACAGTATGGCATTCTTACATATAGCTATACCTACAGACCTGCTCTCTCAAACTTGCATGACCATATCTGAACTATGTTTTTCTATGGATACCATTAAAATCCAATTCAGATTGTTCCATCATATAAAAAAGCTTATACTGTAACCAATGGGAACTTCCAAGAATAGAATTCAATTACAGCTTGTGATATTATCTGCAGAAAACCTATACATTTATTTCCTGTAACCCATGCTGTAAAATAACAAATCCCTGAAATCAGTATTAGGAAACTGAGAGCTTTTAGTTATTAAGCTTTAATAATACGTTTCAGCATCCCAAATTTGATCATTATTTACTCATTTTGTTTTGTTATCCTGGTAAATTAATAAAATATTCTTAGTTTTAAATCTTACTGAATATAAAGCTCAATTAGTGCGTTCTGGTACTGTATGAAATTCTGAAGAGTAGTGTTAAACCCCTATGCACCCAAGAAAGAATCAGATCAACATCATTAATATTCACCTCATGCTTTGATAACTTGCCAAGAGTTTTAGCAATAGATTGCACAAATACTTTAAAGTGCAGGAAATTTACAGTAATATATACACATATGCAATACAGAACTCAAAATAACTGATTGAATACCTCTTTATATTTGATTTAAGGGTTTCTCCACTGATGCAGAAAGAAGGCATAACTGATGTAGTACAGCAATATTAAGGAGCAGTCTTATTGTTATGGAGAAACCTGAAGTTTCTGAATATTATATTGCAGGGAGATGAGTTTTATCCTAAGAGAGCTGGCAACTGTGGAAAAGAATCTGCGTGTGCAGCATTTCAAATCTACATAGAAGTAAATTTCTGTCTCTGCTTTGTTTAGCTGCAGCTCACAGTGAAAGCTTTGTTTCAAAAGGTGCTTCCATGCATGCTTAACACAGCTTCAGAGGCAGAAATAGAACTAAGTCATCTCTGCCTATGGCCTCCTAGGTCAATCTCGATCTACTGATGTTGCAACAGCACAACATCGGGTGACCAATGTCACAACAGCACAACATCAAACATCTACGTGGAATTCTGACTTAGAGGTGTTCAGTCATGCAGATGGTAGCCTCACACCAATGGCTCCTCAGCCAAGCGCACGCACCAGGGGTCTGAACCTACAGTTCCTCTTGTACTGAGAAGGATTACTATTGCAACAACACATCCTCAGTAGGGTAAAACTAACCTGTCTCACTTTGACTAAAGATACAAAGGCCATAGAGGTTTAAATGTTCTGCACTTTGTAAGTTTAGCTGAACCACACTGATACACTAAAATTGTATCTTTGAGGCTTTTGAAATGATGGATGACTCACATTGCTATTAAACTCTTTAAGTATGTCTTCTGGAGAAAAAACTTCAAAACAAATTTCATTTTAATTCCCCTACCCATCAAAGTGCTTATTAAAATAGAGTATTTTCTGGGTTTCTGAGAATATGGTAGTAAAATTTCTTAATGAAAAGTTGTATTCTTTATATTTAATAAACAATATTTCTCTGTTATGTAGACAAGCCTGTTTATTTATGATGCAGAAAAAGGTCACATACTTTTGTTTTTATGTTTTTGACACTGATAAGGATTTTTTTATTTTTTTTTATTGTTTTGGACTGTTTACTTTGTATTTGTGTAATACAAACTCCTTTGGCATTTTACTGGACCCTTCTCCCTGTGGGCTGAAGTTCTCTTCCCTTTTAATTAGATTGACCTTTTGGTTCACTTGGCTGCCCTCAAAATGACTGAGAATGACTGCTCTTTTGGAAGACAAGTTGAAATCAGCACAGAAAGACTGAGAACAGTCATGTGAAATAAAAATATTTTATGCTGCTATCGCAGCATTATAACTGCATAATCATTATGATCATAGCCTCTAACACAAAGAAATACTGGCCTCTGCAAATTTCATGACATTTTAATGATGACAGGTTGTTTCTCATCTTCTTGAATGAGTGCTTTTATAGTGCACTTTGTGACTAATATTTTCAGAGTTTTTTTTACTGTCCCATAAAGATTTGCCTTTTTTTTTCACCTTTCCAAGTCACAAAGTGTAAAGTTTAAATAACTACAAAGTATAAGGCCCTTTGCTACCATCTATTATATAATGTGCATTTCTCTTCTTTTTACCAGTATCATAGATGGAAATGACTATTGAAGTCATATTTTCTAACTTAAAGACTAAAATCAACGGACTCCATTTGAATCAGAAAGTAATTGCACATCATTTAAGTAGTTTAGAAATAAATAAGAAGTGTCTTATACAGGCTTATATAATTGTTTTGAAAAATTAATAGATGAGACACAAACCCTTTTCCACTTTCACCATGAAGCCAATAATGAGCAAAATGCACATATTTTCATTTACAGCATTACAACAACTTACGTGAAGCTAGGTAAATAAAGTCTTCTTTTCCTGGTACCTTTGGGGTGAAAAGGAATGTATGTCTTAGCCTCCCATTCATTTGAAGTTTCTCTATTATAAATAAATATTAGCTCAGGTAGGATTAATTCCCAGCCAAGAAATGCTGCACAGAATTCCCAAGGGCTTTTACATTCTTTCAATTATCTACACTGCTCTCATGAGACCTCACCTGGAGTATTGTGTGCAGTTCTGGTGTTCTCAACATAAAAAGGACATGAAGCTGTTGGAACAAGTCCAGAGGAGGGCCATGAAGATGATCGGGGGACTGGAGCATCTCCCATATGAAGACAGGCTGAGAGAGTTGGGGCTGTTCAGCCTGGGGAAGAGAAGGCTGCGTGAAGAACCCATAGCAGCCTTCCAGTATCTGAAGGGGGCCTACAGGGATGCTGGGGAGGGTCTCTTTAGGGAGTGTAGTGACAGGACAAAGGGTAATGGGTTCCAACTTAAACAGGGGAGGTTTAGATTGGATCTAAGGAAGAAATTCTTTCCTGTTAGGGTGGTGAGATGCTGGAATGGGTTGTCCAAGGGAGGTTGTGAGTGCTCCATCCCTGGTGGTGTTCAAGGCAATGTTGGACCAAGCATTGGGTGAAATGGTTTAGTGTGATGTGTCCCTGCTTATGGCAGGGGGGTTGGAACTAGATGATCTTAAGGTACCTTCCAACCCTAACTATTCTATGATTCTATGATTCTATGATCTTCCCCATCCTGCCAGGGCTGGGGGGAAGGGGTAGGGTAAGTGAGTAGTTGTGTTGTGCTTCCTGCAGACTTTCACATCTAAAGATATGTGATTAAAAGCTGAAGGCAAAATTTAGGGTAAGTTCAAACTTGATGGTGTGAAGTATGTATCGATATGATGTTTTACAATGACAAATGAATAATCAATCTTAGTTCTGGCAAGATTAATCATCATAAACATTTTAAAGAAAGTGGTATGATGCAGATTTACAGATTCTTTTGAAGAGTTTTGTGTTGTTACTCTCTGTAGGAGCTCATATGCATGCAGTTCTTCATTGTTGGTAATATTAATAGTGGTACTGGGTTCATTTCTATGCTATGCCAGCATACAGCTGGTATTTTGGAAGTTTCTGAAATTCCAGAACCACATGTAAAAGATACTGTTCATTCAATAAAAATGGAGATATCATTGTTCAACAAAAATAGTGTGCCTGTGGTTTAATTTTTTAAGTGCTCTTTGTTAGTTCTGGAAATTTCTATTTTTTAAAAAAGATTGCTATTGAATATTCCTAGAAGTCTCATGTATACATACATTGCAAGATTAATAGAAGTTCTGTTTATATCACTGAATCTTGTGCAGCGTTTACTAGTGCACTCTTTGTACGTCTACAATCTCATCTCTGTCACTATTCTGAAGTACAGATTTTTTCTTCAGTTTCAAATTTCCCTACATTTCACTTTAATGTCATTATAAAAAACTCTCTATATATTTATAGAAAACATAATGTGCTTTCTCATAAATGTTACTTTTTCAGTCTTCAAATGGGTGATGAAAGGCATGATATTCTGCCTGTTCATAAACACCCACTGCAATTGTTTTCTCTCATCCCAGAGATTAAAATGCTAGCATTCTGCATAATAAGAGATTATCATGACCTATATCACAACGTGTCAAAAAGGATTCCGGGAAGTGTACCTGCTGCCACTGTTGTTATGTCTAAATTTGATTTAAGAATGATCCTTGTTTATCAGCTTTGGGAACATGCCACAGCAAACCTATATTTTGCAAATGCTAAAATTTGGAGGGAGGAGGGGAGGCCAGGAGGAAGCAAAGACAGGATACCTGACCTAAGCTAGCCAAAGAGGCATTCCATACCACAGCACGTCATGCCCGGGGAAGTAATGGGGAGTTACCTGGAAGGGCACACTCTTCCCGGTTGCGCTTGTTTTTGGCATGTAGTATCATACTCTCTTCCCTTGTTATTTTCTTATCATTATTATTATTGGTGGTAGCAGTAGTGATTTGTGTTATACCCATGGGAGTTTCATTCCTTCGATTCTCCTCTCCTCCTCTCCCAGGAGGGAGTGGTGAAGAAGGGGGCGGTGGGGTGGAGGGTGGGGAGCTTAAAAAAGGGTGAGAGTAGAAACCAGGCTTAAACCACTACACTGTTTTTCTCATTGGACTGTATAGAGAATTAGTATAATTGTGCCTTCACATACTGTGCCTTCACATACTGTGCCTGTAATTATGTAGGAGAATTCATAGGAACTATTAATGATGACAGTTGTGGAGAGTAGATGGTCTAGTGAAGTTCTGCTCTGCCCATTGATAGGACCCTATATAAGTCTGGATTACTATGTCTACAAGAGGTAACAGCTTGTTAAGGAAATGTGCCTAGTAATTCAGCTTTTTAATCAAAATTGAAATGTAAACTGTTCTTTGTGTCAGGAAATTAAACATTCTCTCATAATTTTTTACCATTCCTTTAAAAATAAATCAGATGTATAGAGATGTGGTTTATATTTCATTTAAGGTAAGTAGCTTTATACAGAGTATTTAGAAAAGTAACAGATACCATATAGATGGGGCTCTGAAAAAGTGCTATTGAATTTAATTGATTTATCATCCAAAGGCCAAAAGTGTACAGTGGGATAAACTGCAGACATTAATAAACTCCCTGGAAGCTTGATGAGGATATGCTCAAAAAGGAAAGAGAAAACTATTTAGATAAGGCCATATTCTAAGAGACTGGAATATGATTATTTTTCTGGTAGTCAGAGGCATTATAAAAATTATGTACAGCTGGCATTTTGCAGAATGACCGCATTGAATAGAAAGGTGAGCTTTAATAAGGTGAATTCTCTCTGTCTGTAGATTTTTGGTTTTCTATTTTAATTTAAACTTTGCACATAAGAAAAAAGAAATACAAAATCAACAACAACAACACCAACACCTTCAGATTTCAGCCTGCTCTGTCACAATAAACAAAATAAACAGTGCTCTGAAGAACAGCAGAAAAAAACATGTTAATAGTGGTACAAGTAATGTACCCCAAGCATTTCATAGATTTTATGCCAATGTTTTATCACTATTGAATTCAGCTTCAGATTTGCAAGATTCACTGACTGAATTTCTCAATGATTCATCATAATTTAAGATGCTCTCAGGGGACTTAAAAGGAATGAGACTTCATACTTTGCAAACTTGCATTAGAAATATTGTATGTGTACCTTTGTGTGTTTGATAGTGTTCTGAACACGGTACATAGGATGTAAAACTGTACATTCCTGTCACACATTATTTCATAATGATTTTGAAGTAAATGCCTCTGTGTAGTTGTGCATCACAGGTCACATAAAAGGCAACAGCTGCGCTCCATCATCAGTGCAATTCCAGATGTTCAGTGACGGCAGAGTTTTCTTTTTTCATTACACATCAATGATGTAATGCATCATAGTGCATGTTTACTGACAGGAAAGGAGAACATACTTAATTTGGTGCATATTTCAGATAGATAACAGCTGCATATTTTGGAAGGTCATCCTCAGATATCATTCAGATATTAGTTGCTCTCATAAAATTCAGATATTACTTGCCCTCAAAAGCCAAATCTTTCTCAGTAATGCACACTATTTTAAATCAAAGTGTCTTTCCTAAATTGTGACCTATATATTTTTAACTGTCTTCATCAGGAAAGAATTTGAGGCTGTAAATTACGAACTACAGATGACTTAGAATCATAGAATCATAGAATAGTTAGGGTTGGAAGGGATCTTAAGATCATTTAGTTCCAACCCCCCTGCCATAAGCAGGGACACCTCACACTAAACCATTTCACCCAATGCTTCATCCAATCTGGCCTTGAACACTGCTGGGGATGGAGCACTCACAACCTCCCTCGGCAACCCATTCCAGCATCTCACCACCCTAACAGGAAAGAATTTCTTCCTTAGATTCAATCTAATCCTCTCCTGTTTAAGTTTGAACCCATTACCCCTTGTCCTGTCACTACAGTCCCTAATGAAGAGTCCCTCCCCAGCATCCCTATGGGCCCCCTTCAGATGCTGGAAGGCTGCTATGAGTTCTTCACACAGTCTTCTCTTCTCCAGGCTGAACAGACTTCATAATAGTAAATGCAAATGCACAGCATGTAGGATCTTTTATTGAGTTGTGTCAGAAATATCTTGGCAATTAATGGATTTTAAAACAGAACATAGAACTAAGGGTTGGTCTTAATTTTTTAATACTGTTTATATTGAGCATACATATATATTATATATATATTATATTGAAAATATATGTGTTTATACTGGGGAGAAAATGTGTCAGGGAGTACAAAAGCGTATTAATAAGGTGACGGATGATCATGTCACTGTCCATATCAAAAAAAAAAGAGATGAATATCATACTTGGGACACCAAGAAATGAGGCAGGGGAAAACTGAAATATGTAATGGAGTAATTGTTTTTGCTGAGGTAATAATTTCCGATCCAGTAGTGCTATGAATTGTAGTTTCCAGGCTTCCCACTTCAAAACATCCCTTAGGTTCAGTATTGAAATCAGGGGTGGAAAGGCATTCCACCAAGGTATACTCTGTTAGTAAGCAAGTGCTCCTGTTTTTTATTGATCAAATGTGTTCATTATAGCAGGAATAAACTGTGTCCATTATAAAGATATGGACTAAAGTCTGAATTAAATTGTGACTGCTATATAAACAACAGAAGAATTGAAACAATTGATTTTGTTTCAGGATTACCCATCAGATAAAGACAGATTCAAAAGATGTTTCATTTTCTCAGGAGAATAAAGTGATACCGGGAAAATAAAAGGGTAAAATAAAAAAAAAAAAAAAAAAAAAAAAAAAAAAAAAAAAAAAAAAAAAAAAAAAAAAAAAAAAAAAAAAAAAAAAAAAAAAAAAAAAAAAAAATAAAAAAA
>NDXB01022406.1:63964-94669 GCA_002631895.1 Agapornis roseicollis
TTTTTTTTTTTTTTTTTCTTTTATTGCATTTAACTTTCTGTTTAAAGTTTGACATCTGACAGATTTTAGGTGGTGTAGAAATCTTTCTTAACGACCTTTATGCCTCATCAGTGAGGCCACTACTGAAGTACTGAAGTGCCAATCAGAATCAGTTGCTCTTATTCCTCTTTAGTTTCAAGATAGTACTGGAGAGCTTTTTTGTAGCGATCATGATCTCTCTGCTTGATATGCTATTTATTTTAACTATAGTCAAAGGTCTTCTGGCTTCTCCATTTTAACCTGCTAATTTTCTTGACTGTTTTTTTTTCTCCAGGTTAAGATATAGCATGCTGTTTTCATTCTCCCTTGACCATCCCCACCTCCCCTCAAAGAAAAGTTTTCATTATATTTGAAAGACAAGAAAAATAAAAAAATAAAATAAAATTAACTGTGTTGCTTTATTTGAAATGTGAAAATGAAAGATTAAGAAACAGTCATTTAAGATGTTTCATTGTATTGCTGCAAATCTAGTTAAATTGATTTTTTAAATGAAAATTAAATTTCGTGATGAATTAGAGTCTGAAATAAATCATTGCTTATGGAAAAGAATACAGTATGAAATCAGAGGGGAAAAATATGAATTATACAAGGAGTTTAAGCTGACTGAACAAAATAACCAAGGGTGCCTTCTTCTCTGGACATGACTTAAACCACTTCGTTTGAGGTATCATTTATTTTTGGCTTATCAACTTAATTCTTACTTAATACATTCTTACTGGTTAATACAATCATGCAGATTGCTGAATAATAAAAATATTTATTTCAAAATATGTACCAAATGGTTTCATGTCTTTCTGAAAATTAACCAGAGCAAACTTACAATATTCTCTTGGCATAAAGTTAACAGGATATTGGACTGCTTTTCAGACATTGCAGCACTGCAATAAGCTTTCTAGGCTGAAAAACTATTAGAATCCCACAAGTATATATTAATGCAATATAGTAAAACAGTACAGTTCACTGATACTTGAACCAAGTGTCATGATCTTTTTTATATCTGATCATACTTACTAACAGATATAACATAGCATCTCAGCTCTGACTTAAAATTAAATTCCAGATAAGTTTCTGTATTTTATTTTAGAAATTGTTACATAATTTATAGAACATAAGTATGTGCTTTTTGCATACTGTCCTGAGTAAAAATACTTTGGGCAAAATTTTATTTGTTTGGGTTTATACAATCAAAACCTAAGCCAAACTTTCAGAATGAACTATGATATTTCTGAGTTACTCTATAAAGAAAATAAATTACCTTCTTTAAAATATTGTGAAATGTAGGCGACTTCATTGTCAAAAGTAAAAATAACAGGAAAAGTATCTGCTTTCTTCTCTTATTTTAACTTCAGAACTGTTCATTTCTGAATATCTTCACTGTCAAGGATATTATACTGCAGGTGAACATGACACCATTTTATCAGTCCACATTCAAACTCACTATATGTATTACGTGCCACCCATGTATTACTCATTTAGATATAGAAGTTGCTTCCAGGATTCTTCACCTGAAAATGAGACTTGGTTTGTAGAAATTCTATGAAATACACCAGGAAAAGATGTTATGAAGCACAGGAACTAGATTTCTTAATTGCTGAAGTTTTCTAAAGCTATAGGGTTGGCTCAGGATTCCAGAAACTTAAAAGTAAAAAATCCAGCTGGGAGAGTAGTTGCACTTGTTGATGAATCCTAATTTCAGCTACCTTGGAAAGTAATTAAAAAAGATCACAAATCATCAATAACTATTGCTTTACAATTGTAAACAAGAATGGGTAAGCACAAAGATGTCAGCTTTCAAAAAGGAAGAATTAAAACAGGTTTTCTTTTGCATGACTGCCATGAAAAAAATGAAAATCAGGTATTTTTTACAGGTTCTTCAACGCATTGTACTGCCATTTCTCAGTTTAACATAATCATTGCATGCAGTGGTGAACAAAACTCTGCAGTTTTCTGTATTAGGCATACTTGGATTACTCAGGTAAACCATAGTGACTGAAGCAATTATTATCTTCCATCAGCTGAATGACTTACAAAAGGGTTTCAGAATTGGCTTTATCCTAATAGGTTGAAACAGCTTAGAAGAAAATTAATTTATAACACTACTTTTCTTATTATTAAATGACTTTAAAGCACTCCCCTTAATTTTAGTGACAGTTTTATGTCATTAATTAATAGTACATTAAATAAATGTGATTGATTTAGGAAAAACATATCTTTAAAGTGTCACTGAAAACTTGTGATTTTCCTCACTTTCAAGTTAATTCTTAGCTGATGAAAAAAAAAGAAACAGTGATCTTGAGTAGCAGTAATTGAAGTGATATACTGGGATAAGTCACACTACTGAAGTTTCTGGCACAAGGCATCAGTGTTTAATAGATACACTTGAAGCTCTTTTGAAGGTATTAAATTGCAAAAGACACTTAAGATGTGGCTTTTGGATTCCTTAAGTATAATATAATTAGAAAATAAATTATTACTGTTATTAACAATTTTTCTGAAATAATATGAACATTTTTTAAAGGCTAAATCCGTATCTTTCCTCAGCTAGAAGGCTTTGATTCAAATTACATCTTGCTCAGCAGCCTCAGTCTGATGGGACCAGAAGCAGGTACTTATGGAAAGCCTATAACAACAAGTAAGCATAGGATAATATCACTTCAGAGGAATTACTTTCCAGCTTTTGTCAATCTGCATTTGAGGCACATCGTGCATGACTGATCTTAGCCATGTGCTTACTAGTGATGCATAGACTCCTTTTTCTGGAATTATTGTAATTTCTTGAATTCATGTTCGAGTATTCACAATACCTTACAGTACTTTGCTCCAGTTAACACATATAATAAAAAAAAATAAAAATCACATTTTGGTTGTTGTGACTGTACCACCTGACATCAACTTAATTTAATGTTCCTTGGGATGTTTTATTATTAGAAATAATAAATAATTATTTCTTATTCATCTTCTCCATTTGACTCATAACTTTGTAGATCTCTAGCATAAAGGTGACTTGTTACACTAACATTTCTTTATTAATTTTCAATTTCTGTGACTATCTGGCCAATATCAGTATTTTGAACAGTTTATGCCATCTTTAGTGAAATCACATTGCCTTCCAGTTTTCTAAACAAACTATTTCTACCATGCAAAAGCCTCTTTACTGTGACACTGTGGAATATTTTTAAATACAAATACAAAGTAAAAAACCCAAAACATTTTGTAGACAGAAGATATCTCATTTCTATAACAAAACTGTATTTTCAGATATGAAAGTCACTAATTCACAATGTCATCTGGCTATGAAAACACTGCTGGTGAACTCTGTGAGTTTAAGCATTAGATATTTTCTCATCTGCTTCTGAATACTGTTAAAACTATATTTAAAATTTGAAACTTCCAATGACAAATATTCTTTCCTCTATGCTTTTTCCTTCTGCTACCAACAGCATTAATTAGGAAAAGTCATTTTAGGTATGAGAAAGAAAAGACATTTGGGAGGGTACAGCCTTTAGAAAAGATGTGTAATTTTTTTGAAGAATGAACAGGCCTAAATATATTTTCATTTACTCTGGTTACTTTCCCCAAGTGCTAGTCACAGGAGAAGTTTAGATTGGAAGAAGTTCTTTCCTGTTAGGGTGGTGAGATGCTGGAATGGGTTGCCCAGGGAGGTTGTGAGTGCTCCATCCCTGGCAGTGTTCAAGGCCAGGTTGGATGAAGCCTTGGGTGACATGGTTTAGTGTGAGGTGTCGCTGCTTATGGCAGGGGGGTTGGAACAAGATGATCTTAAGGTCCCTTCAACCCTAACTATTCTATGATTCTATGATTCTAAGTGACTCACTAATAGCTATATTATGTACCTCAACAGTACGTTGATTTATTTCATGTGCAATGACAAGTTTATTCTTCATGGGTTTTTGATTAGCTTACCAAACTTCTAGTTTCTTCCAGTTCAGCCAAATTTCAATTTTCAAACATTTACCCTAGAGGTTTTATTTTCTGCAACAGATGAGTAATTCTGTTGTACTAATAAAAACAAGTTTATATAAAGGTGTACCTCATTTCAAAAACTACCTGACATAAAGTGAAATTCTTTTAATGGCCCAAGCAAAAGATTTTAAATTATCCACTATGTGTCATTATATTCGTTTCAACTTTCCCAGATGGATGAAGATGTAGTTTAAATGCTTCATTGCCCCTGCTCTCACCTATGGACCAGGTTTCCTTTTCAGACAGTATTAACTGTATGTCACAATGACCTCTCCTCTTACTAATCTATAATTTAATATAATAGGAGTTATAATGTCCATAATGTCACACTAGGAGTCATAATGGCCATAATGTCACTCTAGACTTGAAGTCCAGCTGGAAAATTGGTCAACATAGGCTGGAGACAGTAAGATACAAAGCCTGCAACTCTTCCAGAGGTATTTTCCAATATGTAAGCTGTTTGTCTATCACTTTTTCATTATTCATGCAACTTATTTTAATGGAAAGAGGTCCTTTCCCACTAAACTGGGTATTTTTCAGGAGAATGTTGTTGAGGGCTTGGGGTTTTTTTTGTGTTTTGGTTTTTTTGTTTGTTTGGTCGGTTGGTTGGTTTTTTAAAGTTGTTGCTTTTCAAATTGACAACCAGTATAGATAGAAATATTTCAACAAGGCTTCTTAATCTTAAATATCCAGCCTTATGCTCTTAAAGCTTTTGTGCACCTACATTGCAGTACAGCTTCTTTTTTGTCTCTGTAAACTCAGTTTGGACTGCTCTCAGGAGCACTGTAGATTTTTAAAGCTTAATTTTCCTGTATTCTGTTTCTCAATACATGTGCATTTACTTACAATAAACTTTATTCCACCTCTATAATGATTTTCTATGTCCCTTCATCTATCAGTCTGTGAACTTTTAAAGTAACAGAAGATCGTCAGTAATTCTTATATTTATTGTTTGCTTTGAAGTAGTCAAACTCTTTCTTCCAGTTGTAGCAGAATATATTGGGCTGCCTGCGGGTGGGAGGGGTGGAGGCAGACGGGAACAGATACTAAAAAACACCTTCTTGTTTAGTAGGAAGGTAATGGCTTAAAATCCATTACTAGTTTTGTTATCTTGCAGATCCTGTACTCTCAGGAGAGAGTGATGATCATGTTGTGACAGTGCCAGCTGGAAGCAATGTCATGTACAGGGCTTATGCAGCTAATACCCCAGATCATGAGCTAAAGGAAGGAAGATTTTTATCTGTAGGACTTATTAAAGAACACTATTACTAAATGTTCAAACTTTGGTTGTTCTTCTTTAGACCTGCACTCTAATATAGTCCAGCTGCTGAAGTTGAGAGAAAACTAAGTGAGAATGAAGAGATATGTAACTGGTAGGAGCAGAATATCTAAGCAGCAGTTAGGAGGTACCATAGGGTTATTAAACTATGCTGCCTGCTGACGTCATGTGGAGCAATCTGCCTCCTCCATTTACATACTGTAAATATGTGTGAGTAGAGATCCTTTTTTGTGGATACTTTTGGGGAATTTGGAAGTTATATTCTAAGTGCAACATGCCTTAGTGTTACATGCGTGCCTGTGCATGACTGCTGATTATTCAAAATGGAATAAATAGCTAGATTTTCAATACTTTTGACTTACTGTGTAACAATCTTCAATGACTAGAGGACATCATCTACTGCTAGACACTTCCTACTAAAGTTGCCTTCTTTGGGGGCACATTTACATGCAAATAATACAATATTTGATCACATGATATTTGTTGGCTTAGAGGAATCTTGAATTTGGTTTTCAGTTGAACTTGACATTTTTTTCTCTGTGCTATACTATGGCTTCATAGATCTATAGTCCAACTATTATTGGCATTGATCTTGCAGTGTCACATAAAATATGTTTGTACAAGTAACTCCTGGTTGTTGTATTTTTACCTTTATTCTGTTTAAAAATTAATACAAATATGCAAGTTTCCCTTTTCTGGGGATGAAAATCTAATTATCCAGAGGACACAGGATTTAACAGTGCATTTATTGCTCTGCTGTAGGGATTCCAGGTGTGACTCTGTGCAACTCAGTTAACTGCTGTTTGTCTCAGTAGTCACCATTTTTGAACACAAATGCTAAGTTGATGAGAAACTATGCATCCTAACTTCCTTTCAGGAGCATTGATAAAATGCTTTCATTGCTGCCTTAGTTTTACAATGAAAAGTCTTAACTGTGTTTTGAATAACAGGTAGATCTACATACTGGAAAAAACTAGAAAATGTCTGCCTTGTACACTGTCTGTTGCCTAATCCATGGTCTATTCTTCTGATGCCAGCTATTTCTAACTGGCCAGTGGATGCCTCATAAGATCTGTAAGTCCTACTGTGAAAGATTTCTGAGTTGTCTTCAGAAATCTTAACCTCATCAGTGTTTTGGTGTGCAATTTGAATATCTGTTTATAAATAAATATTTTATTTTCAGAAACATGTGGTTTCCTTTTCTATTTCTATTTGTCTTATATGTGAAGCTTCTATATTAAAATAAGAGAATAGAAGAGCTGTATGCCATAATTTAATTATTACAGTGGTCTGAATGCCAGTGTCAGTGACTTCAGAAAACTCATTGTTCCCAATAAATTTCAGAGTCTAAGACTTCTGTCAGGTCAGTAGAAGAGTCAAAAGTCCTGCCAGACAGCTCATCAGTGGATACAAGACCCTCTTTCACAACATATAATAGAGCACCACACATAATAGAGTACCACACATAACAGAGTATCACATATACGGTATCTGCACCACACATAGTAGAGCTGCAGGAAGGAGGAAAGAATGCTGTGTTACAGAGTTAGAAGAAGAAAGTGTCTCCCATTTCCCACTATACTTGTTCTCTCCCAAGAAATCACACTTGTGCTGGGGCCAAAGTGCTGAAAGTTGGTGGCACAGAGGGTAGAAATATAATGTGAAAACAAAATGTCAGAAGAAGGTTGTTTAATCCCTGAGAAACAAAACAAAACAAAACAAAACAAAACAACGTAGAGGTGTGGAGTTGTTTTTTCTATCCATAAAGATGCTTCAGAAACAAAGATAAGGATGTTATAGTGAGGCATAACCCAGGAAGAGATAAGAAAAACGCTTGCAGAGTCTGCACTAGAATAAAAGTTACAGAGAGATTGGTAATTTTGAGATCTGGTTGTCAAATCCTAACAGAAACAAAAGTTGCAAGGATTTACACTAATTTCCTTTGCAACATTTGTTGCGAAATTTATGGTTAGATCTTCTCTTGGGCAGCCACTAGAGGACAACCTGATCACATACTTCTAAGTTAGTCTGACGTTTCTGCCCACAGCGTTACATAGGCACCAATAGCCTTTAATCTACAACCCCTTCCTCTAACAAAGTTAATCTCTGCACGTTAAGAAAAGTCAAATTTTTTTAAACATATGAAATAGCAAGTGTCTCACTGCCTTATGTGAGAATTTGTATGAATCTGACCCATACCTTTTGATCCATAAAAGTATATGGAGCAAAAAATGGTAGATTTTAGTGCAGCTGGCAGGAAACAGAGCAGATAAATTTTCATAAAATCAAATAAACAAGAAATATGGAATAGTAAACCCTCTGGTTTGTTGGGCTTAAAATGGTAAATGAGGCATGCATTCTAGAGTAGCCTCATCATATATTTTTCATAGCATTTTACATAAACGTACAGTAACTACTTTTCTGGAACATACTTATTTCTAGAGTACCAAAAGGCCACATTTGCCACATGTAATAATGTAGTACACAGTAAGAGTTTCTTTTCTAAAACCTCACTGTCTGACCAGGTTAACTAGAAAGGGTGAAAAGAGAAAAAGGGGAAAAAATGGGGTTCAATGCCATGTACTAGTGGAAATCAGGACATGAAAAGAGAAGGCAGTAATAGGATTTGTTCCATGCTCCCAGTACCTCAGAAGTAACACTGCTAAGAGTAGCAAACACTTTCTCCCTCAGGAGATTTCTCTTGACTTTGAAATGGAGGGATTTGATACCTCTTGAATTTGAGAAAATCATAGAATCATAAATTATTTTTTTTTCTGGAAATTACTCATTGATAGTGTTCCATAAGTGTGATTGGATTGTTATTCTCATGCTTATTAGAGAGGCTGCCAGAAAGAAAATTACCTGTTGTTCTAGCATCCCCTTCTCCTGTGTACTGCACACAAGAGCAATTTTTTCTCTGACTACAGGTTTCTACAAACTTCTTTTCTTAGCAAGAAGTCTCTTAGTTCCACATATTTATCCAAATAAAGCACGTTGTGTAGTCTGGAGATTTCCCTCTTTCAAATGTATTTCCTTCTTCTTTTAATTTTTGACAGTTTATCTCCTGGAGTAGCTCTCATTGCATCCAATTTCCATCTATCCACATTTTGCATAATGTGAGGCACCCCACGAACCCCTTGAAGACCTCTTTATTACTGGGATTTAAAAAGGATTTGTGTTTTACATCATTTTACATTGCATTATATTTTGCAGTAACAAATCAGGGCTACTGGCCTTTAAAGAGTTATAACTAAAAGTGCATTGAAAGCTCACTGGGGTGGGAGCAGCAAAAGCACAAAGCAGCAAGTCAGAACAGTAACAGAAAAACAATGTCAGCACAAGGACAATAAACACTGTTATTCTCAGTGCTCCAGGAATAACAGTGATTATTGTTCTTTTTTTAACATCATGTTGTTTTCATAATTTTTCTTGACATCAGCATAATGTAAGAGGAAAAGCTGAGGTGAGATTTTAAAACTGTGAAATGGAGACTGAGAGAAATGTGCATTTACTCATGTTAGATTTGCACTGGTGGGACTTTAGGAATGCCAAAACACCTAAACAGATGTGCATACATATTTATTTAGTTGTTCTTGACCATAACAACTTCTGAATTATTGTGGCACACAAACAGCCATGTGTAACAGCCCCATAAAGGATTCCTTCCATTTCCCTCATTTTACCCCTCAGCCATGCATGATTCTCTTATACTTTGCCTTTTAATAAGATAGTAAGGTTTTGAAGAAGACATCCTGTCCATAAGTGATGTGCCAGGCAAGTGGATGTTGTTGGATAAAGAGGCATATTGGTAGTGCATAACTGTCTCCACAAGAAAATTTATATTGAACAGGTATCAGTAAGAAAGCTGCCTTTTCTGTGCATCACTGTATTTACATACACTGGGATTAAATAGATGCTGTGAATCAGTATAAACTTTGTCTATATTGATAGTAGCTGGCATCATAAAACACATTTATTATGTTCACAGTTACACCATACACAAGAGCACCAGCAGTGTTATTCAAAGACCACCATACTAAGAGAATTTGCCCAAAGCCAATTTCAGTATCTTGTCATACACTGAGGTGTGAGCAGTGCACCACTGCATCATCACTGCAGACATAGCAACACAATATAGTAGCTGTAAAGTTACAGCTCAGTTTTCTCAATGCTGTTCCACAATGTTCCAACTCACATTTCAGTGACGATTTAGACAGCTGGGAGCAAAGTGTCAGCTGTAGAAAATACCAGCTTCAGGTCTGAAAGCATAGCTCAGTACAGCTCAGGCTTCTTATTTTCCTTAATGCCCTTTTTGAAAAACTTTTGTTAGAACCTGGTTCTCCCAGAAACCCCTCCCACAGGATTATTTTCTAGGAAACCAGAACTAATCTCCAGAGAGACATACTAAAACTCTTGTAAGACATACTTACAAGTATTTGGATACTAATTTTGGATAAAAGAAGTAACTTTTATTTTCTTTCCTGTTTTACTTTTCTTTTGAAAAAGTTACTTGACAAAACCAACACCATGAAACAGTATAATTAGCACATTCATCAAGTGGTTATTTTTTACACAGATTCCATCTTTATGCCATATTGGCGATGTCTGTTCATCTTATTTTCCTGAAAAAGTCTCAAAATGAAAAGGAATAGGAATTAAGTAAATCACTATGTATTCCAGATAAAGGCTACTCTGCTGCTTCTTTCTCTCCAGAAAGCCGAAGTTACTTCTTCTTTCTCATATCATTCTATAAATGCCTTTGTCCCTTTTGATTTCAGCTGCTGTGGAAACAAAGGAGAGATACAGCATTTACTGAAGTACATCGAAGGAACTTTCACCTCCAAAAATATTCTCACTTCAGGGCTCAGCCCCTTCCATTTCAAGTCCTTGTCAGTAAATACACAAAAGAAGAGCATTGCTGCAAAGGCCATAAGCAAGCAACAGAAAAAGGAATCAAGAATAGAAAAACATGAACAGTATAGAATAAACTGATCTGATTAGAAAGAGCAAAAAGAGATAATTAACAGAAATAATTCAGGCAAAAATCAAACTTCTTTTTTCACATGAAGCCTTTCTGCAGTCTGAAGTAGGATGTGGCAAGGCTGCAGTTACACAACCCTGCTCTAAGCAGTATGATCACTGCTATTCACAAGGCATGGAAAAATCATTGTTCAGGCCATATCATTTCAAATTATGGAATGGAGGAATTGGCGACAGATGCAACAGTTTGAATACAGGTACTTTGCACTTTAGAAAGCAGTGCCAGGCATTGCAGGGGAAGCATGAATCTTAAAAGACATCTGACCTTCTACAGTAGAACAGGGCTTTATGAATTAGTGAGAAGCTGCATTATATACAAGGAGCAGATACAAAAAGAGAGCAGATACAAAAAGAGAGCAGAAGGAATGGTAAGACTGGCATGCAATGAAGTTGTGCCATAGAGGAGTTTACTTCAAAATCTTGAGTATTGAGCTCTATCACAGGATGTTTGTGAACCTAGGACTGAAAAAGTACCTGCCAAAAGAAACTTTGGAGCGCAAGCTACTGTTTGCTTCAAGGCAACTATACGGTTGTGAATGTAATTGCCTGTGTGAAACAGGCAGAGATTTTTCCAGAGATTGGTCAAGCACATAGGTGTTTCTAACTTTTACATGACTAGAAAATACATAGGAGACTATATTGCCAGCAATGGTATGACTTTACAGCCAATACCAATCAAAGCTGGCATTAGGCTGTCAGATTCCAGCACTATTAGTCATTGCTGATAGTGGATCCAGCAACAGAAGTATTTACCCCAGGGTCTGATGCTAGTATTTCAGCTGTCTATATGTATTTCATACACCATAACTCAGATACATTTAAACATAATAATACCTCTGACAACCATCAAGTCCTATCCATAATATCTCCAAAAGAACTGACTTTTCAATTCAGCCAGACTCAAGCATCACAGAGGCTACTCATGTTCCCCAGCTATTACAGTCAATAATCCTTGAGTTATTTCTGGAGACTGACAGAAGTTACACTAGCAAAGGCTGTCTTTTCATTAGGACTTCCATTAGGTTGTGCTCAGCTCTTATGATTGACTAAGGTTGGCTAGACCATGCCAGTAATCACATGAATGAGATAATTATAGACACAAAGGGATTTTACAGTGTTGACTCTGCTAGCCAAATTAGCTGCTGGTGGTGAGGGTTGCAGACATCTGTTACTCTTTCACTTCTTAAAAACAATTTATCAAAACCAGTAGTGTTTACAGCTATAAAATGAAACACTGGGATAAATCCTTGATTTCAAACAGTCCAGACATATTAAATTACTCTGCAGTTACTTAACCTTATCTCTGAAGAAATAAAGAAATGGCACTCAAAAAATGGTTCTTTTAATACATGCTACTTAATGTTGCTGGCAAAGAAATTGAAAAAGTTCCTATTTTGGTTCTATAGATCCAAAGAGAAGAAAAAGAATGGAATAGAGTGAGAAAAGAAGACAAAGAGAAAAGAAAACAAGAGTGTAGAAGAAAGAGCAATATTAATTGATTTTAAAACCAAATAAACTCTGGAAAGATTCCAAATTAAACTGCTTCATAAGAACACAAAAGAGTATGTAAAAAAAAAAAAAGAATGCAAACTCTCCAGAAGCGGTTGCAATAGCCCCTCTGGATTTTCTGTTTCAGATATCATGAAATCATCTAATTAAAATGGGATTATTTCTCAGATTTTCCATTACTTAATTGTTTGCTGCTCTTTTACATCTTGGTCTTAAAGCAGTCGCTTTGGACAATTATCAGAGTAGTACTTGAGAAGTATCAGCTAACATTTTAAGTTAAAATTGTTATGGAATCTATCACCAAGTGCTCGAACTTTAAATAATTTTTCTTTTTTTCCTAAATCTTGTGCCTTTCAAGTAGATTTTCCCTGAAGTAGGGGTGCTCACTTTTTGGCTAGATTACCTTTACTAAATTATATCTGAGAAAACACTAATCATAAAATCATAGAATGCTCATATGTAGAAAGGTTTCCATCATCTTTTTTCTTTCAATTCTCCCTTGGGTTTTGTTTTTTTTTTTTTTTTTTTTTTTTTTTTGTGGCAAATTTTTTCTTTTTTTTTTATTTTTTTTTTTAACCCTCAGAAACAAAAGGGTAAAAAAAAAAAAACTAACTTGTATAGTTTGTACTTTTGATAAAAGGTTCCACTGATGAGCTTTGGCAGTGGAGGTTCTTTTCTAAT
The DNA here is from genome assembly GCA_002631895.1 of Agapornis roseicollis. Taxonomy (NCBI): domain Eukaryota; kingdom Metazoa; phylum Chordata; class Aves; order Psittaciformes; family Psittacidae; genus Agapornis; species Agapornis roseicollis. The sequence goes on from NDXB01022406.1 coordinate 76,494, forward strand.
GTCTTTTTANATGTTTATGTGTGTGGCAAATTATTACTGTTCTTTATATTATTTTCTTTAACATTGGTACAGCAAGTTAGAAAAAGTCACATCAGACTTCAATCAATTCTACAGATGACCCATGGAACATTTTTTTTTTGTCAGTGTCACTTAGAATTTCCAACCAAGGGGTGAACTACATGCTAATTTTGATGGGTTTTTATTACCAGTGATATCAGCCCAGCTTCCCTGTTAGGTATCAAGATCATGTATCTAACTTCCCTCCCTATGACAGTTTTCTCCTTAAATAAGCATGAGCCTGTTTGTCCCTACAGACACCTTTTAGACATATAATGCTTTTTTAGTTTCACACAGAATGAAAAACTATGCCTTGGGGGCATCCTAATTTATATGCTTTATTTGAAGATGCCCCTCCAGCAAAAGTCACATTATAAAAGTGATACCATGGCATCATATAAATTTACTCCTAATACATTTTTTCTGTCCCAGTATTCATTTACTCATCAAAACTATAGTTTTGCTCCTTTTTGTAATTCATATTCTAGTTCTAGCATGGCAAAGATAAAATCAGCATGCATCTCTTTTATTTTAGTGATGAGCTAAAATAGAGAGTTCCTTTTAAGCAACTTTGATACCAACTGAAAAATTATTTCCCAGTTGCACATAGGGTGATGTTTAAGTTTGGGTACCTCAAGGGCTTTCTGTGCTACAGTGAGTTTCATTTGATTGTGTCAGATTTAGTGAAACAGGCAATTATTATCCTGAAGGCATAACTATGTTTTTTAAAGACTCAATAAATGTTTACAGTTTTGAAGTTCAAAAATACTGAGACTAGTTACAGAGAGTTAGCAAATACTTTTAAACATAAAACACTAATGGCCTACTTCTGGCCCTGTGAGCCTTGAATAAATCAAGAGATGACGCTGAGTGGGATAAGGTCTCCCTGTAAATTAGTCATCAAGAGCACAAAGCTCTGTTGGATGGACATAGGTTGTTAGTTGTAAGACTATTTCCGTCATGGAAATTTTAGCCAGATAAATGTAGCATTAAGTGAGCTAATAGCATAAAACATTATTATAAAAATGGAGACTTGCCCTTTTATTCTTTTCTCTTTAGGTGGAAACTAAATAATCTTTTAGCTTTTAAAGACCTTAAAGAGCGAATGAGCATTATTTTTGGCAGAAATATTGAAATCCCGGACCCAGTTAAGTGAACTCAGAAGTTTTACCAGTGAAGTCACAGTAAGATTTCCCTATGAAAGTGGGATCTTAAATGAGAGCTTCTTTCTTTCTAGTTCTTTTGTGGACAGTTGGAAGTTAGGTTAACCATTCTAGAATTAGAAAGCTTGCACGAAATTATGTTAAAGGGTTGCGTCTTTTTAAAATTATTTTTCAGCGTTTTAAGGCTTATCTCCATTCTTCTGGGCTGAAGCAGAAGTAACCAGGAACTGTGAAAAAAACATGTTACATAAACACTGGTCAGGAAGAACTACTGCTTTTGAAAGTGTAGTATATTTTGCATATGTAGTGCAAGAGTTAATACAACCAAACAAAATGCCAAGACACCTCTTATTCTTTGCAACTTATTAACATGCTGGCTCCAAAATGCAAGACAATGTGACATTACTAATCACTAGTACAATTAATAAAAACCTGTACAGACAGATATGATTAGCTTCAGCTTAACTGATGGATATCCAGGTATTTTTGTTTTGCTAGAAATGAGTAATAATTTTTTCCCCAAGTTTCATCTCTTGCTGGTTTCCTATAAAAGGTAAAGTATTGAACACTTCAGAAACTAATATGAACCTTCTAAAAAATATTAGGTGTATTGCATACAATCTAAAATAATTTGAGCTAAAAAAATAATGATATAGCTGATTAGCTTACAGAGTGGTACATACTAAAAATACTAGAAAATAATATAGAACAAATGAAAAATTAGATGCTTTAGAGGTTTTTTTTTGTGTGTGTGTTTTATTTCTTTGCCTTATTTTTAAGAAAAAAAAATCCACAAACCCACAAGCCAAAACAAAAGCTTAAACAACAGCCCTCCTCCAGACCTTCTTAGTCTGAGTCAAGCAAATTACCCTTACAGGAAACTTCATGTTTTGATCTGCAGTGATCCTATTTCCTTGAGTGGTTAACTTTGTATACTTTTACATAGCTGCAATAAACAGGGTTTTTTGTCACAAGAAAAGAATACTGAAGCTACCGGGAGAACTGGTTCTACTTCTCAGAGGAAGTAATGAGAATGAAAGTATATTTTTATTTTCTCATTTTCATCTTAGTTTAGGTTTTATTTTATTTTCACACTCAGAATTATCACTTGAGTTACCTATAGAATAAAGACACTGCTTTAAATTCATCAGCTATTTAATGACATAGCCATCAACTTGGCATTGGCATGCAACCTAGCCAAGTCTATGGCTACCTTGGTTTACTAGAGAATTCTGTGACCATAGCCTTTTTGATCTGTTGCTTAATCCATACAGTTACATATGTTAATAATGGGGCAAAATGTGAAAAATCAGTATAAGTATATATCTAGAGATTATTATCTTGTGCTACAAAATACCTGACTTATCTATCTTTGCAGTTTCCAATTCTAATTAGAAAGGATAGGTGTGAAATGAAAATCCAGATTCTAATAAAAATTACTAGCAGAAAATCTGAATTATTATCAGGCATTAAGTTTTTAGCAGGTGCACATTTGAATCAGTTCAACTGATGATATCTGAAGCCTTAGTGTTTTGTTTCTTGGCCTTTCCTTCTGCCACAGAAACTCCTATACTTCAGCATACCCCTGAGAATTATAAAACAATTCTCCAGTGGTGTAATTCTGATTTTATCCATCAGCTACTAGTATATCTCAATAACAGAAATTTTCAGGAACTGCTTCAGTTATCTTCCTAGAAGTGGTCAAAAATTGAAGTACATGGCTATCATTTGTTGTCTAATTGGGTTACATTAATTTGCTATTCTTTTCCCTCTGTCCCAAGCTCCCATATATGGTCTAAATTAAAAGGAGGAAGTAAATAATTAATAATAAAAATCTGTCAAACCCCCCTGCTGTGCTTTCACAAGCAGATGACATTTCCATAAGAAATTCTTCCACAAAATATCCTAGTTTTAATTCTTCCAAGTGTGCTTATCAGTTTTTACCAATATTCTTATTCAGTTCCAACACTGACAATCTAATTTGATTGCTTTCAGGCAACCATGAGTTAGTTCTCTTTAAATACTTGAACGTGTATGGAGACCATAATGCCCTAATACACTAACTGTCTTTAATAGTTCTTGCTGGCAATGAAATATCATGCAATCTGTGTTTGCAAAGGGTCAGCCTAACCCTGAACTTCACAGCAACGTGTTGTTGAGCTGTGAAGGAACTAATAAACTGATTGCCAAGGATCTCTTTTCACATTATTACTTTAAAAGACATTTTTTGATCTTCCAACAACCCGGCACCCATATGTTTTGTTTACAGTGTATTTAACACTAGTAATGACCTGGTTCTTGCCTGTCATGGGCATATACATGTATTGCTAATTTCCTGGAAACTGGCAATGGATGGTTTGCACCACCCCCTACACTTATAATAGACTTCAGTCTGTGTGACAGTTAAAAGAGGAAGATTTATTGAGGGGGTGGAATATGGCATCTAGAAAACTTGTTTATTTTGTTCCTTTTGGTAAGTTATTTCAGAGAGCAACACTCACTGTGTACACCTTTTTTTCTGCTTGTTGGATAAATTCATAAAACAGATACAAATATGTATTTACCCTGTTTTGTTTGTTAATTTTTAGTAAAATTATTTAAATTAATATTGTAGCAAAACCCAGTCACAAAAAAAAAAACCAAAACCCCAAAAACAAAAAAAAAGCACTCTAGCACTCTGTGCCCAAATAATTATTTATCAGCATGACTTTGCCCCCCAAAACCCCTATATAAATTAAAATGGATTGAACATTCAGTGTTGATCAGAGAGACAGCACCATGTATTTCTCCCAAACTACTGACAAATACAAATTGGAAAGGGTCAGTGCATTTTTATTCCTAGCTGTTAGTTGGACAGATGGCCAGTCACTGCAGTTGCTGAAACTTTTTTTTTCCTAATTTAAATTTAATGAGGTGCAAGAGATCCACCAAAATGATTTTATTTTTTAAATATTTCCTGGGGGAAATAAATGCTATTGCTCTCTTTTGCCTCCCTCCTCCTACAAGCAGAATTTCTGTATCGTTTTGCAGCTGCTGCTTAGAAAATTAACAAATGCAGCTCTCACTACATGAAGCTCTACATTCTCAGGAAAACATGAATAGCAATATAAAATTTTGTTAACACATCTACAGTGAAATAAAGACATCTCTACTTGAGAATGGTTTTCTTTGGCTGGTTGCTTTTGTTATGTTTATGTATGTATGCAGTTCAGACTTAAATGAAACCTGGGAGAAAATATCTTCCAGAGTTTTAAATTAACTTACACTTTTCTGAATCCATTACTGTCTGAGAAAAGTTGAATTTTATAAAAATACTTTATTTTTCCGACATTTTTAATTTCTATATAGAGATGTAGGTTTCCAGCCAAAACTCTCAACTCAGAAAGCCTATTCCCAGAACGATATGGACATCACTGATGATGCAATCACAAGATGCTTTTGACAAAAAAAATTATAGACATAAACAAGTAAGTCTCATTGACTGTGAATAAGGAAAAAAAATAGGGAAAAAAATGTTTGGATATAGCCAAATGGAAAAAGAAAGGGATGTTCCTAAGATGGCAAAAGCAGCAAAGAAAGAAGAATAAGCAACAAAACCAAATTATCATCCTCTCCCACCAAAAAAAAATCCCTGCAATTCAACACTCCAGAATTTTAGAAAAGAGTGAGAATCAAAACGTATCAGACCTCTCTCAATTAAGTCATATTTTATATAAGCTTTAGAGTTATTCTTTCTGCACAGTCCTTATCAGTCAGTATTTTTACATATTGTTACTGATAGTCTTATATTTGGCTACAATTGAAAATCAAGGAAATCAAAAAACTCCTCTGACTGCTAATACTGTATCTAGTTTGTTTTCCATTTTAGTTCCATTTTGACTGAGTAGAGCTGTCATCTCAAACAAGTACTAGAAGAATGCTTTTAATATTCATGTTAGATGGACTCCTTTTAAAGGAGAGATGTGTAATACCACCTTCTCGTAATGTATGAAACAAAGCACTAACATCCTGGAGATAACAGTGTTCCAGCTCTGAAGAAATTTTTGTTTGCAGAGTAAAACTACTCTTCATTTCTTCTTTTCCTGTCATAAAAGTAAACAAAAAGACTGGATGAACAACCTTTTTTCTTTTTTTTTTGTGGAGCGTAAGGCCTCTCTAACAATTTGCTGATCGAAAATGTTATCAGAGCCACAGGCTGAGGTGGGTGATTGCTCAAGGGAAAATCCTGACTATGTCCTTAGAATAGCTTTGTCTATTTGACTAAAAATAATAACAGATGAAGGGTATGGAGCAACAGTCAACCAATCTAAAAGGTATGCTTTTGCCCACAAAACAGAAACAGGAGCATAGTATGTATCCACCAGGCTGGTAGAGAAACAGTTAATACAAGCTAGGAAGCTTAGTTTGAGCTCAGTGTGTTGACACAGCTGCAGGCTGCAAGAATATACTCAAACTAAGTAAGGGTGGCTTTTGGCCATGATAACTTTGGGGTGGAGGCAGGCTTTGTGAGGTACCTCTGTGTGTCACTGTCAGATGAGTAAGTCCCTCAGAGTTATTTTCAGAAAGCACTAGAAGATCTCATCACACAGTGAACAGAAACTTCCCTTCTTGTAAGACTTCTTACAATTAAAATTTCTTATTTACCTTCTTAGCTTTTTACCCAGAAATAGAGTCCTGTGCTGGACACAGCCTATAGTAGAACAAATATTTTTTTCAGATATCATATATATTGCTATTAAATTCCATAGGTGGCTGGCTAATCATGAAGGGCTCATTAGTTGTTTAGAGGAAAGGTTGCAGCATGGAAGTAGAATAAGACTGTAGACTGCATAATATGGTGATTATAATACTTACTTGGAATGGAGAAAGCTCTGTGGAAACTAAGAACTCAGTCTCTGTTTCAATCATTCATTCAACTCCAGTACCATCTTCTACAGCAAACCATTACCCTCAAAAGAAAAAAGAATTCTGCTCCTCTCTAATTTCAGTTTTTCAAAATGAAGAAGTATAGGCCATCTGTCAAGATGGAAAATCTATTTCTCCAGAGTTAAAATGCATATTACAAGAAATATTTTATTCCTTTTCCCTTTTTCTTTCTAATCTGAAGCTCTGAGTTTCCACATAAAAGTCATTGTGCACACATGTGATCAATAAAGCAGTTATTCATACACTGTATAAGATACACAAATTTCTACCCAGCAAGGGGAACATGAAAGCCAATTATATTAATAGTACCTTTTTGACAGTCACTTGTTTTCTTCTGGTTGAACATATGCAAAAAACCGCATTTTATGTAATAGGTATCCTTTCCCATTATGCCTTTTTTGTTTTTCTTTCTCGCTTCACAGTCTTAACAAAAAAACCAAACAAAATATGCAGCTTATAAAATGCACCTTTACAAGATACCAACCTGAAGTGCAACTCCATTCACTGCAGGTTACATAAATCTCTAGTTACTGAGCTACAAAATGCTTTCAAAAAAACAAACAAAAAAACCTTAATGTTTTCTTCAAGTACAATGACAAAAGACTTTCTGAGAGAAATTCCATCACCTTCAAATATTTTTAAATGGAGAAGCAGGCATACAGTTAACTTTTCACATTACTGTGCATACTTATGTTAATTCTTTTGGAAACAATGGACAAAGATTGCAATGTTGCATTATGGTTACAGAAAAACTTTTCCCCTTGCCTTTCCCCAAAATTTCCCTGATAAGTATAGATGTGTGCAAGACTCTCTGCTGCTCAGATTGGGGCAGGGTACACAAACAAACCACTAATGACTGAGGCTACATCTGTACTGTTCTCTTAAAGATATCTATTTCAGTGACCTCATGAGAGAACTTATGGGTCTTTTTCATTTGATTTGCTCTTGGAGGACACTTGGAGATATAAATAAAGAAGCTATCTCAAATGAAAAGAGTCTCTAGGACCATTTGGCCTTACACATTGTTTAATGAAAAGAGGGAACATATTTCCAGTAGGCTGGTAAGCTAGAGAGCATACCATCACATTAGGCTCCATTCTGCTTCTTTAAAAGTTCTAATCCTGTAATTTATTGACATTCTTTTTCTGACCTGTTAGGAAAAAAAAGGGCTGCAAGTGTGATGCTCCCTGCATCACAGAGAGCTATGATACATTAATTCCCCTGGGGTTTAGTTCCCAGCTGTCCCAGCCACCATCTTTCATCATCACTCTAATTTATCCCTGCCTTTTCATAGTCCTAAGAAGCAATGCTAATAGAAAATCAAGAGGTATTTAACCTTGTCTGTGGATAAAGACATAAAATGGCTTCAGGACTTACCTATTCTCAGTGTTTTTCAGACATTCATCTCTTTTAATACTGTGTTTCAAGTGCCCAGAAAGTGTTAGATGACCCAAATATTTATCCTTGTAAGAATAGCCTTGGTCAGCACTGGCAGTTGCAATCTAATATTTTGGCCATTGTTGTCCACCTGAGCATCCTTGAAATTACTTCAGTAGCTGTTGAATGCGGAGATCAATGCCTGTATGCAGTATGTCTTTCCCTTCTCTTATTTATGATGACTTTTACAACAATATTATTTTTAACAGGGAAATTAACTGTTCATGATTATTAGTAGTCATAAGGGCAAGAGCCTGAGAAGCATGAGGTTTGCTTTCTATTAGGGATAAAATACTCACTGTGCTATATGGTTTTGTTTTCCTCACCTCTCAGTTTCTTCCTCTCCTCCACTCTCATCACATGAAGCAGAGGTGAGTATGGCATATAATCCCTTCTGTTGCACAGGCTGACAATCACAGCCTCAGACTGATGGTCTTTTCAGTAGAACTATCACCACCTTTCCATTCATGTTATGTGTTTTTGTCTCTTAAAGGAAAATATCACAGAGAAGAGGAATGTGCCATTGGTTTGGAAAATAACAACAGTACAAGAAGTATATCATGTTTCTACCATCAACAGTCCACCCATGCCTCAAGTTTTAACATAACCTTTCCGCTACCACATCCCTGTCTTGTGTATTAGTAATTTTGTTCTATTTAATTCATGTAATGCTGCTGTGTTCCCTGGCAAAGAGCCATCCAGTTATTTACCCAGTCCACCCCTTCCTCGGTAAATCCAGGATTATCCATTGGTTTAGTTTACTCTCCAGGCCTGGGAAGGGTGCATATGGATAGGTAGATTGAAAGTATTACTGCTGGTTTTAGGAAATAGTTTACCCACTGTTTTACTGTTGTTTTCTGAGTCTTATTATATGGCTTTACCATTTTTAACTTGCTATGCTTATCCCCGGCAACCTCTTTGGCTTAACTCAGTGCTTTCAGGAAAAATATCAAAAGAGTACATTGGAATACTACTATAGATGCATGTGGGGGGAGGGAAGAAGCTATGCTATGTCCCCTTTTCACCATTATTTTGCACCATTGTCCAAAGAGCCTGGGTATTTTTACATTTACAGTGCTAACGCTGAGTAATATCTATGACCTGAGATTAAGGTAATGTTGTAAGTATAAATTATTTCTATGATATTCTGTGGCAGACAAAATTAATTTTGGCTTTGTAACCAATAAAGGAAAGATTGAAACCAATCATGTAACGAGCTAAAGTCTCCTGTTTTCTTCCAAGAAATTATATTGAAACAACTGTACCATGATTATCAGACAAATAGGAAAAAAAAAAGAAATCCTGCAAGTAAATATGGCACTAGATTATATGTCCTGCAGAGTTAATATAGTGTTTGGGTTCATTATTCATATTTAAGTGCTCCTACACTTCTTTTTCTTCTTGAAGTTTGGTATACGTGTGCTGATAGTTTAAGACTAAACACAAAAAACATCTTATTCAAATCTCAGCCAAGAAATACGCTATAGCTATAAAAAAGAAAGTCAAGACAAAATCTGTCCTTGGTCCAGCAGTAGCAGTCATTTTTCTTCTTCTTAGTAGCTGGTGCAGCACTGTGGTTTTGACTTTTGGCCTGGGAACAGTGCTGGTAACACCAATGGTTTTAGTTACTGCTCAACTCTCCTCCCCATCCCTCCAGGAGCGGGGGGAGAAAGGGGGAGGAGGAGGGGGAGTGAGAAAGGACTGAGTGGTCTGATTTACAGTTGGGCTTAAAACACGACAGTAATACTTACTCTGAGCAAGGACTTTCTGAATCTCATGTTCTGCCAGGGAACAGGGGAAACCAGGAGGAAGCAGAGACAGGACACCTGACCCAAATTAACCAAAGAGGTGTTCCATACCACAGCACGTCATGCCCAGGATGTAGAATTGGGGGCAGTTACCTGGAAAGGCTAGATCACTGCTCAGGTCAGGCTGGGTATTGATTGGCAGGTAGTGAGTGGTTGTATCATTATTATTGGAAGCTGCAGATCCAATCTCACATGCGGGTGGACCAGCACATGGGTTGCTTGAGATTGCCCAGGAGATGATAGTCCTCATCAGACACTTCCTGATTGCCTAAGCACCCTTTTTTCCAACCAGATTTTCATACCCCACATGCCCTTGTCTTTACTTGTGAAGCCAAGCCATCAATCAATCAATCAGTTATTATTAGTGGTAGCAGTAGTGGTTTTGTGTTATACCTTAGTTACTGGACTGTTCTTATCTCAATCCGTGGAAGTTCCATTCTTTCAATTCTCCTCCCCATCCCTCCAGGTGTGGGGGGAGGAAGAAGTTTGGGAGCAGGGGGGAGTGAGTAAGAGGCTCTGTGGTTCTTAGTTACCAGCTGGGCTTAAACCACAACAAAACCAGAAAAATCTATCTCCAGAGAAAAACAATAATGTAATTGAATGATAAACAGAAAAGAAAATCAATTTCCTCTGCAGAGGTATGGAATTGGAGGAAAAAACAGAAAATTATATACCACACTAAAATGCCTTACTTTCCAAAGGAAATGCAGACAATCTATAGTATGAGAAAATGAATACCAAACGATGAAGACAGTCAAAGCAAGAAATAATAATATAAAACAAAGCTTCAGCATATTTCATTATATGAAATTGATATGTGAAAGATAGACGAAAATATTAATTTTAAAGGATTTTAAGGGATGTCAAATAAGACTGAAAATGCCTTGAAGCCAGGAATACATTTGTGTGTGTTCCTTTGCTTTTCTGCCACATATGTCCATGCTGTAATGAGCAGCAGCAGAAGTTACACCACTTTGGTGCTTTGTGTTCTTTTTTCTGTGGCAGTATTAGCTGTAAAAAAAACCCCAAACATATGTCAGATTTCCTTGGGACTCCTTTTGTTTCTGGAACTGTAGAATACAATTTGTATTTCACACTAATTAGCCTAACCAGTTAGTATGCTGCATAGGAATCTTTTATTTTCCTTTTCACTGATTGTGATGGATACATTTTACTGTAGCAGCTTTTTTCTTTTCACTAGTTGTGCTTAATTTATTTGCTTGTAGTCAACTTTTCTTTCAACAACTATTGGTAGTCTTGGTAAAACTTGAGGTGTTTTTTTGATTCTTACTGTGATCTCTGTAACATGCAAAGATCTGCATATACAGAAAATGTAGAAACAGTCACAACTCCCATATAGCTAAGTACAGTTAAAAAACACACCACTGTCTGGAATTTTTGCAAGACTGAACTTTAAAACAGTCCAATGCTGAAGGTTCAAGGGAGCTAAGGGACATATTTTGAATCCTGTTGTGATACAAGGAAAATCAGAAATTTCCAAGTATAAATTAATGCATAGGTACAATAAGGCTAATATTGCTGATTACAGATCACTATTTATTTGTTAAGCATAAGAGGACAGAACTGGGAGAAAGGAAAAGGTCAAAATATCCTGATCACAGGTCAGTAATATCATGTTTCAATTTTTTGTGAGCTAGCAATAATAGCAGTGAGAGGTCTGAGAGACTGTAGGTACTCCAGGAAGAAACGTATCTGCTACTGTCAACAGTGTGCCTAAAAAAATCATCAGTAGTTGCAGAGTCATTGTCAATAGTCATCAGAGTGACATAGTATTGATACCAAAGGAAAAAAATCAAAAGCAATTGTTCTGGTATACAGAGTAAAACTATCATTTAACTAGTCTTATAAATAACTGATTGATACAGATGATACAAATACTTCACACAATTATCATCATTCATAAATGAGAGATAAATGTGTCCTATCATGCTGAGATTTCTAAAAACTTTTTGCTTTTCTGCAGAGATCAGATCAAGTAATTTCTGAGTCTACTACCTCAATTACCATGACTGTGATTGTAACTCAAAGCATCTGGGATGGCAACCAGGTTCAAGCACAAGACTGTGAGTAGACTCTGTAAGAGGCAAGTGTTATGAAACAGTGAAGCATCCATAGAACTTGTTCCATACTGAGGCTTCACAGATGCTACCCTAGTTTAGGTATGTACCATTAACTGTGTATATCTTCTTTGCTGTGTGTTCTTTATACAGGTAAGACTAGTGCTACAAACAAATTCTACCTATGAAAGATTATAGGTTGTTCAATGAGCCACTAGTTGCAGAGTTTTGCAAAGGTCCAGAAGAATTAACTGAGATATGTGTAAAACTTTAAAAACCAAGTACAGTAGTTCATCCATTCAGCTCTGCAGTCTGTAACTGCAGACTAAATTATGATATCAATGTCATTATGTTAATAACTTTACTCTTAGAAAAGATGCCTTATGAAAACTTCTCTGCTAATTGCTCTAAGTATAGGTCTAAGCTTCCCAAACAGGAAGCCATTATTTGTGTGTAATATTTTAATTCTCAGAATGTTATATTTATTATAACCATTTTAGGTATTATGTATTTCTTACAGAGTTTGTTGATGTTTGAATCAGTTAAATAACATATTTTTATTTTATATAAATTATGTACAAAAAGTGTGTTAAAAGGACATCAGTCAACACAGTCAAAAGTTAGGATTTGGTAAAATTATACTCACCTGTGCAACCTTTTCTATGCTCCCATGTATACCTGAAGGATACTGCTTTGTTATTGCGTAATTGGATTCTCCCAACACAACATTTTTCTGAGAACAAATCAAAAATATTTTTTAGGGCCCTGACGGTACGTATCACCTTGCCTGTGTGTCCCCCATGGCTCCTCTCTTTCTGCCCAGGGTCAAAGACCCCATGTCAGCCTGCTGGGGATATCAGTTCCTGCTGCAAAGCTCTGCCCTGCCATGGGCCCTGCCAAGCTATGTTCACTAGAAGACCCACATCCCAGCCTTTCATTGGCGTCTTTGCATCACAAGGGATGTCCCCAATGCCAGGGATGGGGCATGTCCCTTGCCTAGCCTGCCTATTGTTATTAATTACTTTGAAGTGTGAAAGCTGACAAGAGGAAATGCTTTATGCTTTTGTCAAATAAGTCGATTCAAACTGTTCTTTGTTGTAAAATTATGCTTCAGTGGGGGAAGAAAACATACATACAGCACAGCTCCTTTAAGACTGTAAGTGCAAGGATGGATGCTGTTCTGTGCCATCCTGGGTTACTTAGATAATCATAGAATCATAGAATAGTTAGGGTTGGAAAGGACCTTAAGATCATCTAGTTCCAGCCCCCCTGCCACAAGCAGTGACACCTCACACTAAACCGTGCCACCCAATGCTTCATCCAACCTGGCCTTGAACACTGCCAGGGATGGAACACTCACAACCTCCCTGGCCAACCCATTCCAGCATCTCACCACCCTAACAGGAAAGAATTTCTTCTTTAGATCCAATCTAAACCTCCCCTGTTTAAGTTTGAACCCATTACCCCTTGTCCTGTCACTACAGTCCCTAATGAAAAGTCCCTCCCCACCATCCTTATAGGACCCCCTCAGATACTGGAAGGCTGCTATGAGGTCACCATGCAGCCTTCTCTTCTCCAGGCTGAACAACCCCCACTTTCTCAGCCTACCTTCATACGGGAGGTGCTCCAGTCCCCTGATCATCCTTGTTGCCCTCCTCTGGATTTGCTCCAACAGTTCTATGTCCTTTTTACGTTGAGGACATCAGAACTGCACACAATACTCCAAGAGACGTCTCACAAGAGCAGAGTAGAGGGGCATGATCACCTCCTTGGACATGCTGGTCACGCTCCTTTTGATGCAGCCCAGGATACGATTGGCTTTCTGTGCTGCAAGCGCACACTGCAGGCTCATGTTCATTTTCTCATTGACCACCACCCCCAAGTCCTTCTCCGCAGGGCTCCTCTGAATCTCTTCTTTGCCCAACCTGTAGCTGTGCCTGGGATTGCTCCCACCCAGGTGTAGGACCTTGCACTTGTCATGGTTAAACTTCATGAGGTTGGCATCAGCCCACCTCACAAGCGTGTCAAGGTCCCTCTGGATGGCATTCCTTCCCTCCATTGTATCCACTGAACCATACAGCTTGGTGTCATCAACAAACTTGTTGAGGGTGCATTCAATCCCACTGTCCATGTCAGTGACAAAGATGTTAAACAAGACTGGTCTCAACACCGATCCCTGAGGAACACCACTTGTCACTGGTCTCCAGACAGACACTGGGCCACTAACCACAACTCTTTGTGTGTGGCCATCCAACCAGTTCTTTATCCACCGAGTGGTCCATCTATCAAATTGATGTCTCTCCAATTTAGAGACAAGGATTTCGGGTGTGACAGTGTTGTTTGCTTTGCGCAAGTCCAGGTAGATGATGTCAACTGCTCTACCCCTGTCCATCAGTTCTATACCCCATCGTAGAAGGCCACCAAATTGGTCAGGCAGGATTCCCCCCTAGTGAAGCCATGCTGGCTGCCACCAAGCACCTTGTTGTTTTTCATGTGCCTCAGCATACCTTCCAATAGAATCTGCTCCAAGATTTTGCCAGGCACAGAGATGAGACTGACTGGTCTGTAATTAGGGTTTGCCATGATCTCTCAAATATGATGGACAGTGGCTTAGCAACTTCACTCTCCAGCTCCTTCAGGACCTGCAGATGGATTTCAGCAGTTCCCATGGACTTCTGCACATTCAGGTCCTTAAGATGGTCTCAAACCAGATCCTCTCCTACAGTGGGCCCAACGTCTTCATTCTCACAGTCCCTGTGTCTGCCTTCCAAGACTTGGGTGGTGCAGTCAGAGCCTTTCCCATTGAAGACCGAGGCAAAGAAGTCATTCAAAACCTCAGTCTTCTCCAAATCCTGTGTAGCCAGTTCACCCAATAGCTTCTGGAGGGAGCCTAAGTTGTTCCTGGTCTGACTTTTATTTGCAATGTACCTATAGAATCCCTTCTTGGTTTTCAGCCTTGCCTGCTTTTAGCATATGCCAGCTACAAACCTCCTAAAGAATCTGTTCAGAAGGGTGACTGTTAGTTCTTGTAGGCACTCTAGCTTCAAATATTTATTTAGACAATAACTCTATAATGTGGTAGGACATGACTTCACACCACATGGTTTTAACTCTAATTCAGTGCAGAAACTTCAGTTTCTAGCACTTTATTTTTTTAATTTGAATTACATCTATCAATATCAATTTTGGAAAGGCAAAATGGAGAGAGGAATGAAAAAATAAATTTACTTCAAGATATAAAAAAAAGGAGACAATGATGCTTAGTAAAGGTCAAAACCAGACCTTCAGAAGTTACATAAAACTATCTTATCCTGACCACTGGTAAGTAAAAGAAGAAACTTGTTGCTAAAAAAATAAAAAAAGTACAATTCAAACAAATTCTACCACTTGAAAATTATAGGATTTTTTATTCAAATGAATAGATCAAATAGATGCATAAGTCAGGAATAAGTTCTCCACATCAAACTACGAAAAACGAAAATCCTACAATAAGTCAGTGAAGTAACTATAAGGCAATCAAAAAACTCTTCAAATTGTACTATTAAGGAGTGTATAGCTACACAGGAAGGTCCTTGGAGGGAGGGAATGAGGGGGAATTGAGTTTAATTTTACTATCCTGATATCATCTTTGAAATTAATGCTTCTATTTGTAGGGAAAGGTGTGAATCAGCATGAGCTAATAGCATCTAATTTATCATAAACTAGTCTTACTGGGCTCCTTTAGCATGAGTATATTTACTCTGGGCAACTGGTTTGCTTCTAAGGACAGTCATCATCCCCTCTCACTACATTTTGGTTTGCATTGCAGGCAAGTTTTAGAGTTTAACAATTGCACTTATTTTGGACAAAACTAGATCAAGAAACAGTATTTAACTCCTCAGAGGCATTCAGTCCTCAAGTCAAGATTAGAACCAGCCCAAAGTGGAACCTTCTAAAATGCATAAATGGACATAGATCTCTGTGCCAGCCGTCATGCTATAGATCTCTTCTTATTGGTCTGCACTATTTACTGACAGCAGTTACTTTCAGGAATTAAAGCACCTCTTATACCTACAAAAATAAACAATTTCATCTAAAAGACATTCCAAGAGATGAAAATTCAGTAATATCAACAGAAACTTAAATTGACTTCACAGGAATCTGGATCAGATTGAAAAACAGCCTTCCATGCTTTGCTTTTGTTGTGGGTTTTCTTCTTTTTATTATTTGTTGTTGTGGGGTGGGTTTTTCTTTCTCTCTCTTCAACAAACTGCTTTTTTTTTAAAAAAGGGTATGTATTTTTGCTTGAAGTCAAAGGAAAATGAGATCTGCCTCCTTATCCTTTTTTTCTAATAGCAGAGAGTAAATGTGCAATTCTATCCTTCAAAAGGAGGAGCTTAAGTCAACTTGTCTATCCACATTTCCTTCAATTTAGAAAAGCAAAAATTTTGCAGAAATTTAGGACTCAGGTGTTAAGCATTCATAATGATAACATTTTTGAATTAACAATAAATGAATAGTTGACTTTGATAGCTCTTTTATAGCTGAGTGCAGCTGGATTAAACTTAACTGCAAAGGGAACTCAATTTTCTTTGTCATCAATTTGACATTGTTTAACAGATGTTTTCTGGAAACTACTGTAATCATTTTAATTTGTTTCTGTGTAATGTGCAGCAAATATCCTTGGTTAATAGTCTGATTATTACATTTAATTCTTTTTCAATAGCATTTTTCATTGTTGCAGAAACTTTGAATCCTAATAACAAGGCTATAAAGAGCCCTGATATCACTCTGATTTTAAAGCCCACAAATATTTTACGACACATACTAAACCAGTCCTTGATATGAAACAGTCTGTGGCAGCCTGATGCCAATAGATAGAGTAATAGGTGAGATAATCTTTAGTGATGAATCTTTGTCCAAAGCCTTGGAAATGTTTGTTGTTGTGATGGCTTTTTTCCTGATTTTCTCTAAAATCTTTCTTCCTTTACACCATCTACCTTCTCTGCCCTTTACATAAACCTCCTTCCACCCTTTACTTCTAACACAATATACAGACTTGTTTCTCTTATGCTCCCAACGTCAGCGTACCTAATTTTAGATGACTTCTGTGTCTAAAATGTGAAAGTGCTCACTGCAGTTTCACCACCCTTTCCTTCTATATCAGTGTAGGGTCAGTATGTCTTTTAAGATCTTATAGATGTGCTCACTTTCTCATTTGTTATTAAAGTCATAGCTACAAAAGACTAGGCCCTGTACAAAACAGATAATTCTCACTGAAAATCAAGAAATCTTAAAGCTGAAGAAGTTCACAATCCAAATTCTGTACAATATAATACACAGGCTCACTCTTCACTTGTTTGACATATTGTTCTCTACATTTAGAACATATAAATTTTTCTCTATTTCATAGCTCTCACTACTACTGATAACTTTTCACAAACATGTCAAGAAGCCCTTCAAGACCTCAGCATGAATATAAGGCATATAGGAAAGATGAGTTAAGAAGACATATAACATTAGCTGGAAGCCTGGAATAGATACTACTGGTGATTATATTCTAAAATTGCATCAGAGTAGAACTAGTGATCGAATAGATTAAATTCCAATAAATAAATAAATTAAAGTTTAAAAAAAATATCATGAATTTGATAAGTCAGAAATGTAATGCCAACCTTACTAAAAAATAGATGAAGAAAAAGTCACAATTCTTTGGAAAGTGTACCAAAAAGGGAACTAAATACTAAACTGGGGAAAAAAAATAAATCATCAGTCTAAAATTAAGGACATGCTTATATGCTTTGCAAACCCTTCTCTGTAGTAGTTCAACCAGTTAGAAATACAAATATTTTAATTGATTATTATTATTTTTACTCCAGAAACTAAACCTGTTAGAATAGAATCATAGAATAGCTAAGGTTGGAAAGGACCTTAAATTACCAGTAGTTACAGTCAGCCTTCAGACAAAGCCTTGGGTGGCATTGTTTAGTGTGAGGTGTCCCTGCTTATGGCAGGGGGGTTGGAACTAGATGATCTTAAGGTCCTTTCCAACCCTAACTATTCTATGATTCTATGCTTCTATCTTGATCCTTACTGACTCAACATTCCAACTCATTGTCAGTGAGGTCAGTGCTCCTTCCAACTCCTCTGTTTCCCTCAGCTGCCACCTTGCTCTTCTGCATGGAGCAGTGCACCAATGTGACACCCTGACAGCCACCTCTGCTGAGCTGCACTTCTGGTGTGCCAGAGCACATTGTGTGCTCATGTTCAGCTTGCTGCTTGCCAAGATTCCCAGGGACCTTTTCAGCAGAAATGCTCCTCAGTGAGTCCGCAGCTTGCACTTTTGCAAAGGAATCTTCCTTACAGTTACAGGACTTCTCATTCATCCTTTCTAAATGTTTTGGCTTATAGTAGTATCAACACAAACCATTTACATTGTTTCATAAAAAAATAAATGTGCATAAACTAAATCTCAAAACCCAAATATTCTGCAAACAAGCAATTATAAAAAAGTGTTCATTAGAGTGAAAACACTAAGACAAGGTTATACTTGCAAATGAAACCCAGTTTTATGGAGTTCACTTCTGTAGTACAAACTGCCTTATGGAAAGTAAACGAATCAAAATGGAAACAGCAGCTGTGGCCCAAATTTACCATCAAACACCAAAAAAAAAAAAAAAAAAAACAAAAAAAAAAAAAAATAAAAGAGGAAGAAAAATAACAAAAAA
>NDXB01022406.1:94735-118699 GCA_002631895.1 Agapornis roseicollis
TACCATCAAACACCAAAAAAAAAAAAAAAGAAATCACTGAAAATAGTAATTGAGAGTGGGAGTCTATTGGCTAAGCTGACAAAGCTTCTTGAAATGCTATGATTATCAAACGCAAGAATCAGTCACCACAAACAAAATTATCACGGCTGCAAGTATTTGACGACTTTTTTTCTTATTGTTTTATTTTCTCTAACAGAAATAACCTAAAATTTTCAGCCAATGACACTAAGATATATGTTCTTTTTTAAACAGATTGTTATGACAGAAATGTTATGAGTGTTGTGGCCACCTAAACTGTTGATATGTTCTTCATTCAGCTTACTGAAGTGTAATGAGCATCATAGCTTTAATGAGGTTGGGATATTCACATACTTAGTGTTAAACCTTTTTTTTTTTTGTAGTACATTACAGAGTCAGGCCCTTAATGACATACACCACTTCAGTCTATAGCAAGATAGTATTTTGGGTGTGTCACACATGTCTTTTAAAAATACATTGTGCACCAATTATTATATATTATACTCTTCATGGGAAGTTCTTCCTTCCTTGGTCTTATGACTACTGAATTACATAGAATATCTCTCTTATCACCAATTGACATAAAAAATAGGGTTTATGTTGATACATTCATTTTACAGTAAGTGCTGATTTTCCTCAATTCCTCACATATACGGATATTAAGAACATACTGGCAGTTTCAAATTAAGACATGGATATGTGGAATTACTTGAATGGGTGGAGAAGGGGTAGAGACACTGCAGTGCTTAACTTTAATGGATTTGGTCCTTAATTCTGAGCACAAAAAGAATTCTGCACTTCACAGGTAGGATACAAAGATTTATATGCTGAATAGAGAGACACAAGCCAAGAAATGTTAAGAAGAACCAAGAAATGTTAAGAAGAAAATGATATCTGATGAGCTTCTGGGATTTTTGGTTTGTCCTCTGGGATGCCTAGCTTTCCAAGTACACTGCATAAGGAAGATAAGCAACTAATTGAATTTCTTATCTGGTCTCTGACTTTTTTATATGCTGGTTACCCATGTAGGTACATTGTCCTCACTGTCAAGCACTTCAGAAATGAAGATTAAAGTACCTTTTGTTGAAGAAAATTTTGCTTAATTCCACAATTTGAAGTTGTTAATTATTAATATCCAGCTTGTTAAAACCTGAGCTAGGACTGGATGGTATGACTAAGCTATCTGTTTTATCAAGTCTGTTTCTCTTTTTTGTTTAATTATGCCTACCCACCAAACATTTCAGTAATGAATCATAGTAGGCTCTCAAAAAACTTCAGAGGACATAATGGCATTTTCCACTTGCCTGACACTATACACTGGAGTCTTGACTGTTTATAGTTGAGTTAGCTCCACCAGTTGAGCTGTGGCATAGGTTTGGCTCCTCTACTCATCTGACTGAACTGTAATGTGGATTTGATCTTCAGAAGTAATTTTGCCAGTGGTAGCCTGATTCCACATGTAAAAAAAAAACTCAAACAAACACACAAACAAACAAAAAAACCCCAAACCAAAAGCCTAAGTGCTCCATACTGCACAGGGCCTCACAGCACTTTCTGAATTGTGCCCTTCAGAATAACGATCAATTCTTTTACCTGAAAGCTCAGGGAAACTTACTTTCTTTAGTCTTCAACCTTTATAATTTAGCCCTCCCTTTTACCAGTTCATTTACATGACTATCATTAGTGTAATTGGCAAAAAGGGAGCTTGAACATAAAGTAGTGCACAGCAAACACTGATGTGAAATTTTAATATACATAAGCTAAGCCTTGCAAAGCTACTTTTAATTTTTGTTTCTATTCACTGTCTAGAGTGGAAAATAAAATTTATTTTCAGTTCAACTCTTCTAGCTTTAAAACCAGTTTTGATCAATAAGGTAACAAAATCTAAACAACAGATATTATTATGGACAGAAATATCTCAAAACAGCTGTAATGTAATTTACAAATATGTATTTTTTGATAAAAATATCAAAGCAAATGGGATTATTTGGTCACTGGATGTCAGCAGTATGTGGCATTAATGAAGAAAATCATGACAAAAGTAGAACTTTCTGTTATAAAAAGAGGAACTGCTAACATAGCAAGATTTTATTTTAATTACCTATTTAAAAAATATTTATCTTTAGTAGTAGTAGTAATAATAATGTAGCTCATCAATGAAACAAACATCAATGGTCTTATAGATAAG
The DNA here is from genome assembly GCA_002631895.1 of Agapornis roseicollis. NCBI lineage: Eukaryota > Metazoa > Chordata > Aves > Psittaciformes > Psittacidae > Agapornis > Agapornis roseicollis. The sequence goes on from NDXB01022406.1 coordinate 96,942, forward strand.
ACAATCCTCAGGTTATCTTCATAATGTAATTTTAATGTAATTTTAATATAGTAGTATTTTAACTATTTAATATGCATCCTAGGATAGCATCATTTATATGTTAATATGCAGTTCCTTGTAAGAAAGATATGGCATCTTTACAAAAATTTTCCTTCTGTAGCTGCTGAATAAAGAATCTGGTTTCAATATGTTTTAATGGCTTTGTAAAGTTTTGTAGGCTTTTTTTTTTATTTATTTTATTTTTCTTTAAGAGGGACACTTAAAAAAGCAACACCTATCTGTCCTTCTTATCATTTACTAGGTATGGAACAACAGTATTGCATATTTCCCTGCTTAAGTGCTTTAACAACAAGAAGCTTTTCTGCATTCCAGAAAATCTGTGGTATTCCTTTTCTTCCCTCTACAATTAAATCTATGATATGTTATTAAACACTGGTGCATATCATTAGTGTTCCTTGTTCTTACTGTAAGACATATTTCTGCACCATGCTCTGTTTCATCTGCCTCTGTTAGTTCAGGATCTTGATAAAGATAAACCAAGATCAAAAGGACAATATCTTGAAGGATATACTATTTCAAAATAGAGAAAACTTTTATTTTTAATGTCAATAAGTTGAGCTGCTAATAATATGTCTGATTTGAACTGTGTATATTTTGCAATGCCTGCAGGGACCTATTTCTGCAAGCCTTCTTTAGTAAGAGACTAACCCCTTATGTTACACTTAGAGTGAGTTGGACTGAGTGTGAGTATGACTGGAAGAATTCAAGCTTATTTTTGTCTAATAGCAAAATCTAAAGTTGTGTTCAAAATAGCACTGTCAAATCTAAAATTGCAATAATGCAGAAAGAAACACCCACTGAAATGAATCTACTTTACTGTGTTCCCATAACAAGAGCATACAATATTAATTATTTTGTTCAATTTCTGACATGTCCTACATGTGCACGCATCCACTTAAAAATGAAATAGATCATCTTTCTTCTTTTTTAGTTTTGCAAAAACATGTGAATATTTTCAGTCAATGTATCTATAATTAAGCTTAGGCCAGTGAATAAGAGGACAGATGACAAAGGAGTAAAGTTTCACTGTAAGTAGCATGGTAATATAAGACTTTTTTATGTAATGAAATACCGGCAAAGGTGAAAATTAAACAATGTCAAATTTCATACTTTGTAAATTGGGAAATAGTGCTGTATTACTCAAGAAATGTTTTCTTTGATTTAATTGTACCAGCAGGAAACATCTACCACCTTCTGACTGCTTGCCATGATATTTTTAAAATAAGAAAATTTTTCAGAGTTCAGCCAGTCTCAATAAAGATAATACTAAAAAGAAGCTCTATATAACAAAGTTTTATTAAACATTTCATTGTATCTTGGATTTTTTTTTCTTTGCTTTTGCCACCCTTCTGTTGGTCTTTCATGCATTGAAACCAAGAGTCACGTAATACTTAGACTGCATAGCATGTCAAACAAAATGATAATTCCATGGCCTGTAGAAACATTAAATACTCTCTTATAGTTATAGATGTGAAAAGAATAAAAGGGGTAAGCTGCTGATATATCCTAAGGAAATTCTTTTTAACCCATACAGTTCATTTATATTTTTACATTTAGAAAAATACAATATTTCATAAAGGCATATTTTTATATTTATTAAAATAGTGGGAAACATTTGTGAGAAACTGGGATATGAAGAAAATAATAAAAAATGGGAAACATCAGTATACATGAACAATATTTTATGAAAAAGCAGAAACAGCTTCAGCTCCCATGTAGGTTAGAAAGGGTTTGTTTTTTTCCTTCAGTGGCTGTTGCACTAGAACCAGTGTGACCTTGTTAGATCTTCTATTTTTTTTATTATTGTCTAATTTTGATAAACTTTCTTCTTGGTGGCCATTTATTTTAACTAGAACAACAAACAATGAAATAACAGAATGAAACATGCATATAGAACTCAACATTGTCAAGCAAGAATCTAGCTTTTCTGAATAGGCTTTCAATATGAAATTGAAATTATAATGCAGTGGAAAGGAAAATATGTGGAGAGAGATCTTGATTTCAGATATAAAAAGACAGACATAAACAATCCTATAGAAAGAAAGGATTTTTAAAATATTAAATAAGCGTTTCAATCATCTGTCTTAGAAGATTGTTTTCCTAATACAAATATGCTGGAGCAAAAGTAATATTAAAACTAAAAAGAAAAAATTTCTTATCATTTTCTTCATTTTAAATGATTATAACATACCAAGTAAATTAAACTCCTTAATCATCTTCTGCATTTTCCCATTTTATTCAAAGATTGCGTTGTTGTTTGTCTATAATAACCATTCACCACCATGGCATCCAGAAAAAGCACTTACACTTTATTTCTTGTGATCTCTATGGTACAAAGCCTGAGGAAGATACTATTTTTTAATAATTCTTATCCACTGATCTAGATTTACCATGTTGAATATACAGGTACTCTTCCTTCAATAAATTTGTACTGCAAACAAAGACACTCACAATTCAGTGTTGATTTAAATATCATACATCATAGGGTATTTTTTCCTCCGATAGGTTTAGTACTGAATGAAAAGTGGAAGATATTCATACTGACAAACTTTAGATTTTAATTACCTATATTAAGAAATAAATTCCAAAGGCTCCTTCAGCAGTCTGTGGAGAAAGACACACTCCTTCACAAAACAATTCAGTGCACATACATTAGGTTCTTGATCATTCTGTAGAGAAGCTACCAGTTGTACATGTGAAGCGATGCAGAGACTGGCCAGCTAGTTTCTGTCCTTACTGTTGTATATTTATGAATATCCCCCACATTTTTCTCTTAGGGAACTATCTCCTTTTGTTGTGCTGTTCTTCAGTTAATAGGTCTTTCTGATAGTGGAAAATTCAGATGTTTGTGGGTCATATTTCCAGAGTCTCTCTTCCCACAGAACCCTGGAAGACTTCTGTGACAGAACTGAGGGAGAATTGAAGCTAAGTTAATTTCAGCAGCCGTTATCTCAGTATTTCAGGAAGAAAAAATATCAGAGGAACACAAGTTTTGCTGAGTTACTTCTGCTTCAGAACTCAGGATCCCAAAGCTTTGGGGGAATGTTGAAAAAGCAGGGCTCTCTGAATCTCCTCTTTGCCCAACCTGGAGCTGTGCCTGGGATTGCTCCAACCCAGGTGTAGGACCTTGCACTAGGAATGGTTAAACTTCATGAAGTTGGCATCAGCCCACCTCACAAGCATGTCAAGATTCCTCTGGATGGCATTTCTTCCCTCCAGCGTATCCACTGAACTACACAGCTTGGTGTCATTGGCAAACTTACTGAGGGCGCACTCAAACCCACTGTCCATGTCAGTGATAAAGATGTTAAACAAGACCAGTCCCAACACCGATCCCTGAGGGATATCACTCGTTTCTGGTCTCCACCCAGACACTGAGCCACTGACCACAACTCTTTGCATACGGCCATCCAACCAGCTCTTTATCCATCGAGTGGTCCACCTATCAAATTGATGTCTCTCCAATTTTGAGACAAGGATGTCATGTGGGACATGATTTCCCCTTAGTGAAGCTGATTTCTTAGCTTTCTCATGAAAACCTGGGGTACTTATACACAATTTTCCATGTGGTTATGTGACTGTTTTTTTTTTTTTGTTATTTCTCTTTAGCCCCATTTCTTGAGATGGGAAGATGCCTTCAGCACCAGAATTGTCAAAACTGTTGTTTCTTAAGTTTTCCATATTTTTGAAAGAGAAGCATGATTATTATTTTTTTTTTCCTTTAAATATACTCTTTGCCAGGGTGCTAAACATGAAGTTACCCAAGTATGCTACATGATATTTTATCTATCTTTCAAAATCTTGCACAATCATACATTTTAATCTATTAGGTTTTATTAACTATATCTTGTAGGCCTGTATCATCTCTTTATGTTTAGCTATTGCTGTAGCTGTCCCACAGAAATCTAGCTCTTATAGTTTTTTTATTTGTTGCTTTATGTTTTGTTGGTTTTGTGCTTTTTAGATTGTTGGGTTGTTGTTTTGGGTTTGGTTTTTTTTTTTCTCTTTACACCATCTAAACCAAACTGTGTTACTCAAAATAGGGGAGTGAAAGTCTTGTGAGATTTTCCACTGATATGCAGCTTAACTACAAATTTAAACTGGGCTAAAGTACATGCACATATATTATGTTAGTGTGTAGTTATCTGTACTAGTGAACTAATATCCTTGTCCCTGAAGGAGACTTATGCTTATAACAGCAGCACTCTTCTGTATAATTTTCAGGAATGGCTTACAGATAATTCCAAGTGGATAATTGATTTTATAGGGAAGTGAGAAAGAGAAAAGACATTGACCATATTGATGCTAACAGAAAATGCAGCAGCATTGAATAAATATGTGAGTAAATACTTGTTATCTGTGACTGTTATCTCCTTGACTATGTGGCTATCATCTTTGAATAACAGATGGAAATATGAAAAAAAAAGCAAAATAAAGTGACAAATTCTGGATTCTTTTGCAGATTCTATGTAACCACAGAAAATAAAGAATATTTAAGTTTTAAAAGAACTTATGGAGTAAGGAAAAGAACCGTAAAGGGGTCTAGATCACACAAATAATAAAACCCATCTAAAATGAGTCGATTGACAAAAACAAAAAAAAAAAAAAAAAAAAAAAAAAAAAAAAAAAAAAAAAAAAAAAAAAAAAAAAAAAAAAAAAAAAAAAAAAAAAAAAAAAAAAAAAAAAAAAAAAAAAAAAAAAAAAAAAAAAAAAAGTAAAAATTGGGATTCTTGTCATAGCCACAGACTGGCTGATATTATAAAGGTGTGTGATTAAACTGAGGAACCCGTGAGTAATAAACAAATAGGAGAAAAAAAAAAAAAGAAAAAAATCTAGTATCTTAGTAATTGCTAGAATAGAGAGTATACTATGCCTTTCTTCTGTGTCAATATTGGCTATTTTTGCACTGCAAACCTCAAAGAATTAGTCAATATATTAATAAACAAAACCCTGTCACCCTGGTGTTCCCTGAATCTGCTTTGGATGACAGTTGTTATCTATTAAAGTGATTGGATTAAGGGAAGATAAAAATAAAATTTTGAGCACTATATCTTTGACAACTTGCAATATCATAGCACTAGAAAGACTTATAAATGTTGTGTTTAATGGGAAATTCCTGCCCAACACATGAAGAAAAGATATATATGAAGTGTAATAATTCAGAAGCTGTACAGTATGTTTTAACATGGTTTAATTTCCTAAGACTAAAAATGTCTGTAACTCTTTTTACTGTTTCCAACAGGAGTGATGTGGAGAAAAAGGGAAAATACAAGAAGGAAATTCCACCATCAGAAAAATGCAGCAAAACACACTTCAAAGACTGTAATTTTAGTGTGTTGTTTCTTTGTTGGTTTTCTTTCTTTTCTCAAGAATTTGATCCTTTTATTAAATTAATGGCCTACATTGTATGATTGCCAAATGCCAAATTTTTCAGTTACAGACTTCTTGAAGATGTACTAGAACTGTAACTGTATAACTTAGATGTCTGCTTTTATTCTTGTTCATTCATTGGTTGTTTTCTTGTGGTTTTGGTTTTTTTGGGGTTTTTTGGAAGCCAAAAGCACTGTTTTCTAATCTGGCACCATTTCTCTAACAGTAACAAGGGAAAATGCTTAGGGAAAGATGATAAGAAGGAGAGTGATTCTCTTCACAGAACAATATGATTCTGTCATTTTCCTTGGAATGTCTTCTCCCAGTGTGCAGTATACAGTATACTTCTTCACATAGAAACTGCAGCATAATCAGAGTTACTATTGGACCTGTCCTACACAAGGACATCTCCTACTAATTCAACATGATTTATATTCTTGACCTCTGCAAAATCAGGTGACAATAAGTTCACAAAATGATCACATACTGAGTGGGAAGTCCAAAAATCACCAGACTTCCCTTGTTCTATGTCATCTTATTTCTTCATTTTCTCTCTAGGTCTTTCAGTGTAATAACATTATCTGTAAATAGCGAGAAAACCTTTACTGATTCAACTTCTCCAAGCTTTATAAAACTCAACCATGTTTCCTATAATTTCTCTTTTTTTTTTCAAGACAAGAAATTGACGTTTGCCTGTTTTATTTATTTTTTTTTAAGGAACCATTTTCACATCTTTGGTCATCTTTGATCCCTTTCTCTGTACATTTTCAAGTGATATTATATAATTCTAAGGACAAGAACTATATTTAAACTCTACCATGTGCATGCATGCCAAAATAAAATAGTGCTATGAAGTTTTTCTCTATTCTGTCACAGACATAGGCAATATTCAATTTATTATTTTGACAGCTACTGAATCTTGACTATTTTAAAAGTTATTGAATCATGAAATTTTCTAAATACTATCTTCACTGATCACCTGCTGTGGTTTAAACCCAGCCACGCATCTCATTCACACACTCAACCCCCCTTTCTTTTCCTCCCCTGCTTCCAGAGGGATGGGGAGGAGAATCAAAAGAATGCAACTCCCACAGATTGAGATAAGAACAGTTTAGTAACTAAGGTATAATACAAATCACTGAGGCTACCACCAATAATAATAATGATAAAGGAAATAACAAGGAAAAAGAATACAGCATCTCACCAACCACCGACATAACTCACGACACCCCACACCCCAACTGAGCACCGACCGAATACCTCCTCCAACTCCCCCCAGAGAACTAGCTCTTCCGGGTAACTCTCCGTTACATCCTGGGCATGACATGCTATGGTATGGAATACCTCTTTGGTCAGTTTGGGTCAGGTGTCCTCTCCCTGCTTCCTCATGGCCTCCCCTCCTCCCTGGCAGAGCATGAGACTCACAAAGTCCTTGGTTAGAGTAAAACATTCGAGCAGTAACTAAGAATATTCCTGTTATCAGTTTTGTTCCCAGGTTGAGACAAAACACAGCTGCACTAGCTACTAAGAAGAAGAAAAATTGACTGCTATTGCTGAACCCAGGACATTATCCACCCCCATTGGCTCTCCCACCCTCTCCTCCTTCTAGTCATGCCAGGAGTAAAACGGCACAGAGGGATAAAACTCACAAAGAAGAAAAAGCAGTTACCTTAGCTCGCCTTCAAGAGGTACCGATGGGGGGACATTTGGGAGAAATTGGATTTGTAGCAGTACCTTTAAATACAAGAGACTCTTTAAGAAGGAAATGGGTCATTTGCTAGACGATCCTTTGGGAGTCTCTGAACAATTAGATCAGTTCCTAGGTCCTAATATCTATACCTGGGAGGAAATGCAGTCTATCTTAGGAATATTATTTACAGCCGAAGAAAGACCTATGATTAGACAAGAGGGAATGTAGATGTGGGAAAGAAGGCACCAACAAGGTCCCCCTGGAGAACAGAAATGGCCTAATCAGAAGCCAGGCTGAAATAACCAAAATGCCCATGATAGACAAAACATGTCAGATCTGAGAGAACTGATTATACAGGGAATTAAGGAAACAGTTTCAAGGGGACAGAATATCAACAAAGCTCTTAGTGAACATCGGGGAAAGGATGAGCCCCCTACAGACTGCTTAGAGAGTCTGCAGAAGAACTTACAAATGTATTCTGGGGTGGACCCAGCCTCACCAGTCTGAGAAGCATTATTGAAAACCCAATTCGTGGCCAGATCATGGGGAGATACAAGAAGGAAGTTGAAAAAATTGGACGATTGGCAGAATCAAGGATTGCAGGAATTGTTGAGGGAAGTTCAGAAAGTGTATGTGTGGACAGATGTGGAAAAACAAAGAGAGAAGGCAAAAGTATTTGTGGTGGCAGTCCAAGAAACAAAGAGAAGAGAACAGCCAGGAATGATCAAAAAAACTTCCAGGTCAGAAGGTAAAGAAGGAAAGCCAATGAATCCAGGGGAGAGGAATAAGGAGAAAGTACCCAAATGTTATTATTGTGGAAAGGAGGGACACATCAGAAAGAATTGTTGGAAACGAATAAGAGATGAAGAGATGTTCAAGAGTGAGGACTAGGGGTGTCAGGGGCTCTATATTCTGGGGACCAGAACAACAACAGAGCCCTTGATAAATTTAAAAATAGGTCCTCAAAGAGAGGAAATGACATTTTTGGTAGACATGGGGGCTAAAAAATCTACTGTCCAGCATATCCCTGAGGGTTGCCAAACCAGCAGTGGTACAAACCTGGTGGTGGGCACAAAAGGAGAGCCTTTTAGAGTCCCCATTATTAAAAATCTAGAAATTGAATCGAAAACTCGGATATGCGTAGGAGATTATTTATTGGTTGAAGAAGCAGAACACAACCTTTTAGGGCAGGACCTAATTATTGAATTAGATATAAAATTGGAGGCAGAGAAACAAAATATCTTGGTGAAGTTATATCACTTAACCAAAGAGGATGAAAAACGTATAACCCAGAAAGTTTGGCATAATAAAGGAGAAATAGGGAAATCGGATATTGAGCCATTGGAAGTAGAAATAATCAACCCAAGAGAATCAATTAGAATTAGGCAATATCCAATTTCGTTAGAAGAGAGAAAAGGAATAAAATCAATAATTGAATACTTAATTCAAAAAGGAACTTTGGAGCCTTGTATGTCCCCACATAATACACCCATTCTTCCACTTAGGAAAGCAGATGGTATTTACAGGCTAGTTCAGGATTTGAGAGCTGTTAATTGAAGGACCATTACTAGGCTCCCAGTAGTAACAAATCCATATACTTTATTGAATCAAATATCCCCTGAGTATAAATGGTACAGTGTAGTAAATTTAAAGGATGCCTTTTGGGCTTGCCTATTATCAGAAGCCAGTAGGGATTACTTTGCTTTTGAATGGGAGGATCCGGACACAGGTAGAAAACAACAACTAAGATGGACAGTCTTACCTCAAGGTTTTGCTGAATTACATCTTTTGAAACTAAAGGTGAGGTAAAGCTCCTACAATATGTAGATGATTTATTAATAGCAGGGAAATTGGAAAAGGAGTCCGGGAAAACCCTATAGATTTACTGAATTTTCTTGGAGAAAGGGGGCTGAAAGTGTCAAGGACTTAATTGCAGTTTACTGAACTGGAGGTAAAGTACCTAGGACATTGGATCACTAAAGGGAAGAAGAAATTAGACCCAGACAGGATAGCAGGGGCAGCGGCCTTGCTGGCCCTAAAGACAAAAAGAGAGATTCAACAATTATTAGGATTATTGGGATATTGCAGACAATGGATAGAGGGGTTTAGTGAGAAGGCGAAGTTTTTATATGAAAAACTCACCTCAGATGTGATAAAATGGTTGTCACAGGACTATGAGAATTTCCAATAGCTAAAGGATGACCTGGTAATGGCTCCTGTACTAAGCCTCCCAGATTTAAATAAACCGTTTCAACTCTTTGTAGGCATCAGTAATCACACTGCCTGTGGAGTACTCACTCAGTGCTGGAAGCAAAAAGCTGTTAGATATTTTTTGAAACTATTAGATCTGGTAAGCAGAGGATGGCCAACATGTCTGCAAGCAGTGGTGGCTGTAGCCTTGTTAGTCAAAGAGGCCAGGAAGGTTGCATTTGGGGAATCTTTAGTAGTATATATCCCACATGACATTAGGGGTATCCTTCAACAAAAAGCAGATAAATATCTTACCGACAATAGATTGTTAAAATACAAGGCTATTCTAATTCAAACCTCTGATTTGTATCTAAGGATGACCACGGCACAAAACCCAGAACAGTTTCTGTTTGAGGGTTAGGAAGAGGCCTTGGTACTCAAACATAACTGTATAGATTTAATAGAGTTACAAACAAAAATCAGACCCGATTTGGAGGAAGAAGAGTTGGAGGAAGGGAAGAAATTGTTTATAGATGGATCATCGCGGGTGATTGAAGGGAAGAGAAAATCAGGATATGCCATCATAAATGGGAAAAACTGGGGAGTAATAGAATCTGGGCCACTGAGTGCAAACTTGTCAGCACAGGCATGTAAATTATATGCACTCTTTAAGAGCCCTAAAAAGATTACAAAATAAGAAAGGGACAATTTTTACAGATTCAAAATATGTCTTTGGAATAGTCCGCACATTTGGGAAAATATGGAAAGAAAGGTGTTTAATAAATAACCAGGGAAAGGGAAGTACATGAAGAGTTAATAAAACAAATATTACAGGCTATACGAGAACCTGAGGCAATAGCTATAACTCATGTTAAAGGACACCAAAAAGGACTGCAATTTAGAATTTGGGGAAATAATTTGGCAGATGAGGAAGCCAAGCGAGTGGCCCTCTTTACCCTGACTACTATGCAACCTGAACCAGAAGGAGAACAAGTGGATAGACAAAAAGTCTATTCCAAACATGAAATATTGGAATATAAAAAATTAGGAGCTAAACAAAAAGACAGCAAATCAATTTTGCCCAATGGTAGGGAAATGCTACCAAAAGGGTATGCCAGAAGGATATTGCAAAGGTTACATCAGCAAACACATTGGGGAGCTAAAGCTCTTGTGGATCAATTTCTAAAATTTTATGGGTGCATAGGAATTTTTGGAATTGCAAAACAAGATGTGCAGGGTTGTTTAATTTGTCAGAAAATCAATAAAAACCAAATGAGACAGACACCGAAAGGAGGGAGGACTTTGGCTCATCGACCTTTTGAGAGGATACAGGTGGATTTTACTCAATTACCAAAGGTGGGATGATACAAGTAGCTCTTGGTAATCATTAACCAGCTAACCCATTGGGTTGAGGCATTTCCTGTTACAAGGGCTGATGTTTTATAAAAATTTGAAGTCAAGACACAAATCAATGAGATAAACAAAAAACAAAGGGGGGAATTGTGAGAAACACAGGGATGATTCGTGTCAAAATAGAATGTGGTGTGATAAATGTGATCACTATAGCTGTGAATTAGATATAGATGAGTGTGTGCCTTTTAGAACAACCCCCATCCCCCCAAAGCTGATGTAACCGCCCTTTTAGAAACCCCACCTATGTAACCACCTTTTTAGAAACCCTGTCTATGTAACCACCTTTTAGAAGCCCCGCCTAGAGGTGGTGCAACCACCTCTCCGAAGACCCGCCTGGGAGCAGATGTGCGACTGCTTCCACTTCCTGGAAAAGTCCACTGAAGAGATAAGACCCTGAGACTTACAAAAGACCCAATGGGAGAAAAATGTGCCAAGATGCGGGGACCCTGAGACTTTTGAAAGACCCAGTGGGAGAAGGAAAAGCACCCTGGAAACTCCAACGACCTAATGGAAGAAGAGGATGATGACTATCTGGTGAAAGGGGATTGGCTAGGAAGCTATATAAAAAGGACACTGTTTTTTGAATTGCACACGCACGTTCTGGCGTAGCAGAGGCTCCCCGCGCCTAGCACCACTTTGCTTATTGCCTCTCAGCCTTAACTGATTGTAGAATAAAATAGTTTGTTTTCTATGAAATTGAACTTCTGTAGTTTATAACACCCATGAGAGAGAAGTCATAGTGTTCCAGCTGCTGGAGTAAAAGTGGAAAATAAAACCATCAGAGCCCCCTCCCATCTCTCCAAAGGCTCACATTCAATGAGCTGTGTAATGTCTAATGTTCTCTGTATAATAACTGATTCATCAGAATTTACTGTAACCCTTGACATCACACAGATCAATGTTCTGAACAATATTCTTGTGCAATATTGAACACCAATCATATTGATATTCAAAGTAAATGTGTCCTAAATATATGAACAGAAAATTAATATCCCAATATATTGTAACTATACTTTTTAAAATGTGCATCTCTTTATTCTGTCTCTGTGAACTAATTACAATACCATTATCATACAGTCCCACTTCTATATGTCTATTAAAACACTTTTATAGCAAAAGTTTTATTTTCAATGGTTAAAATATTTTTCCCTCCATCTTGTACTAATTTTCCAGTATAGTCTAACAGAATGTGGCATAGGTTTCTGAATGTCATAAGCTCTCCTTGGATTTATCTTTGACCAGACTATTAATAATTATGAAGGAACTGTGAATGAAGAATGATATTTATCTTTCCGCTAACACATTATCTTGACCCACAATTTCATAGATAGAGTTGTCTTTGTTTCATAATTGGCCTTCCATATTCACCTATCTCAAGGTCAACAGGATGATACAATAATGAGAAAATAGAACAAACACTGTCTAATGAAAGTAGCATTTCATAAAAAAGCTGTGATGACAACTCTACAAAGACAGCAGAGGAATGCTGCTTTTTAACTGAGCACTATCTGACAGATTCAATAATCAAGGGAAAGCCTTAATTGATGACATTTCATTAACATAATGACTTGAAGCTGGGAAAAGAGAGCCTCTTATTAATTAATCAAACAAAGCACGAACAGTTTCAGTCCCTTATTCTCTGCCATTTTCTATTAATCATAACACTGTGCATTAAACTCATTTGAATTCACTAGGTGTTGAGTATTTCTTTGGGAAAACTCTTGGCAGAGTGGCATGCTCAAGAGAACACACTTATGCAGGTATGAAACACATTAGAAATTCATGTTTGCAATTTAAGCCCTCAACTCTGCAGGAAGTGCTGATAATATTTCTGAAAAAAAACCCACCAGATCTCAGTAGCCACTGGTATACAGCTGAAAGCTGCCTCCTCTCTGAAAATGTTACCTGGCTGCAGGTGTTTAATCCATCACAGTGATTTTTATTACAACAGTGAATGCAGGGGCTGTGTTGATGTTTGTCAGATTAAACTTTTACAGCACAGTTTGTGTATGCATTGCACAATTTTTCATGTTATTCCCAGCAGTACTTTCTCTGTCTTTTGCTTTGCATTTTGAATATATGAATTAAAAACAGGGTATTGAATTGCTCAGGATGGTTCCAGTTCTGCTTTTTGATTGTTGTTGCATTTCTTATTTTCTGGCAAGCATTTGTAGTCTGTGTTGGTGACTGCCTCAATAAATTTTTAGTAGCTTGGGAAATGGGGGTAAATCAAGAGTCTTCCACATTCTGAGTAGAAGGATATTTTTCCTTTCCACCTTAAGAAGCTTTTCCACAGGGAAATTTTTTTTTTTTTTAAAAAAAAAAAGTAAATGGATTCTTTATAGTAGCACTTATTTTGGAAAAGAGAGATTTATTTCCAAAGGTTTCATATTCCTTTTCTATAACTTTTACTATTAAGTTTATTACCAACTTTGTAACAGAGGTCCTTCTCTTATGCAGCTGGTTATTCTAATCATATGTTTTAGAGGGAAAGGCCATAATTCTTTCAAGAAAATGTGTTTATTGACTGTCTTGAGTGGAGCTCTGTTCTTCATACACATTGGCTGCAAGCTCAGCTACAGAATTTGGCTTTTGATAAGCCTGTTGGTAGATTCACTAAATTGTAGTAATCGCCCAGTCCTTATAAACCAGCTGCAAGAGCTGTGACACTTTTGGCACATAAATGTTTTACTGCTGAAAACTTTGTTGCAAAGACGGCTAAGGGTTTGATAAAAACATGGTTTTTAGATTTAGTTGCCTCAGCTACTTATTCAAGTGTATTTTCTTATCTAAATACTATTGAAAATCCTGACCCAAATATTTCTCTGCTTGCTGAGTGACAACTTCCATTTCTTTTCCATTTGAAAAAGAATCAATAGATTAAGAGAGTAATTTCTGATAAGCCTCAAATTTACTGAAGTAAGGCCACAGAAGAAAGGCATTTAATGGTGATAAGATTACAGTCTGTTGCCATTGTACTTGAATATTATTACAACAGATAATAAACTGAAGAAAAACTGATAAAGAAACTTTCATTCATAAATTAGCATTGATTAATGTTGATGGGATTTGTATAGTAGATGTGGTCTTTAGTAGCTAGGTTTGTTTTCATTGGTAAGGTAGATGCAATGTAGGTTTATGGAATTGAAGCATTACAGTATAGAACAATATATAAATAACAAGGCTGCATGCTTTTGTGCCTTTCATTTTAGTATCTGGCTTTTAAGATTGTATTCTAAGGCCAGAAATGATACATTTGTATTTTTTATTAAGGTATTCATAGTCATTGCAGATGGCTAAAGCATTTTATGTTGAATTTGAAACTTACTGTACTGTGAATTCAGATTATGTCTGTTCCTCTATATTCATATGCATAACATTACCTCAGCCCACACAGAAATGGGTGATATTCACACAGCTAGTGTGCAGCACCCTTCCAGTTGCAACATCAGTGGAAACTAAGCAAGAGTGCAGAACTGATCAATAAATGTTAACACTTCAGTTATTGTTGTGGTTTAACCCCAGCCAGTTACCAAATACCACACAACTGCTCACTCACTCCACACCCTCCCTTCCCTCTCCCCAAAACTGGATGAGGAGAAGAAAGCCAAGGCAACTACAGATAAAAAAGTGAATCAACGAAAAAGTAATACCTTATTTAAGCTTTCCATACCTTTCACATGATCTTTAATCTGGTTAACGTTTGTGTACAAGGTCTATGTATGATTTCTAATCTTCTTTGCTGATATATATCAAAGATATAGATAATAACAAATCAGTAGAAGAAAAAGAATATAAATCTGTACATAGTGTAAGAGAGGGCATGCACTTATTTTTTCTTTATTTAGTTGCAAAACATTTTATGCTCTCTATTAGCATATCTGAGAAAAAAAAAAAAACTCAATTTCAGCAGCTGAAGTTCAAATATCTTTGAATATTATCAGGAGAAAAAGGTACTTCGTAGTCACTTGCAAAGCCCCATCCATCTAATATTCTGGAGTTCAGATTTTTAAAATTTTTGGAGCTGCATAAGAAGAGAATGCATATGATTTTTTCTGAGTATTTTTATTTCAAGCTTATTAAAAATCTGTCAAAACTTGGTAATTCAATACCCAATTTAGTATGAAAGTATTAAATATTCATACTTTGTAAATAGGAGTTGGTACTACCAATTAATAATATTAAAAGCAATACTGACACGAACGTGAATATTTTAGGACATAAAATTACTTCCTGAAAAATATATTTTCTAAAGGTAATTCTAACCATTACGGAATATGTAGAGGACTACAATAGGATGAAAATCATGTCATCCAAGAGAAAGCTTATGTTTTCTTCATCTGAGCAACAGATTTGCTCAAAAATAGTCTCTGGAGAGGGACTTTTTACAAGGACATGTAATGACAAGACAAGGGGCAATGACTTTAAGCTGAAAGACAGTAGGTTTTGATTAGTTATTATGAAAAATTTTTTCACTATGAAGGTGGTGAGACACTGGAAGAGGTTGCTCAAAGAAAGTGTGGATGCCCCATCCCTGGCAGTGTTCAAGGCTAGGTTAGATGTGGCTTTGAATAACCTGCTCTATTGGAAGGCTTTCCTGCTCATGGCAGGGTGATTGGACCTTCTTGAAGTGAAAAGCTATAGGAAAATAAAATGTAGACAGAAACAACTTAGGTAATAGCAGCAAACATTTATAAAGTCCTGATTCAGAGAAAACTCCAGGAACAAACTTGCCAACAAAGTTTTCAAGCTGACAAACAGGTATTCTTTATTGCAGTGCCAGGAGACATGGGGCATAGCTCCTCCTAACTCGTGTCCCTGTATTGCTACACAAGACATCCTTATATAGTCCCTGGGCATACATACATATTCATGAGGCTACGTATGGATTACATCATTTTCCAGACAGTTCCCCGCATGCGTACAGAATTGTGGTAGTGGTCTCTGAGGGTCTTTTACTTCTTCGAACAATCTTCATCACTTCTGGCAGCCTTTGAAGCAGGCCCAGTAGATGCTCATACCAGCCTAATTGGTTCGTTAGCACCAGAGACATAATAATCCTCACATCCTCCTACTTATCAGTTAGTTTAATTGTAGCCCATCCTCCACACCTGCCATTCCCAGATACTCCTTATCCCTGTGTTCTGTTCTTCTAGACTGTTTTTCTTAAAACTATGTCAACTATAACGATTTATCTTGTACAAGAATGCTCAGCATGTTCTCTAGCTGAACTCTATTTTTTCTATGTATCACGCGCCTCAGTAATTTTCCATTGTTACTGTTACANGTTCTGTTCTTCTAGACTGTTTTTCTTAAAACTATGCCAACTATAACAATATATCTTGTACAGGAATTCTCAACATGTTCTCTAGCCATACACTATTTTTTTTTTCTATGTATTATGCACCTCAGTAGTTTTCCATTGATACTGTTACAAAGCCATCAAACTTAACATTACTTAAAACTAATACTAAAGGTTTATATATTTCATTTTGTGATTTTGTGTCCCCCTTGTTTCAGTCCTTCCAGTTAAAGTTTTGATCATACCCAGTTAGGTGAGTTACATGTTTCACTGCCTGTGACTGATTGTTAGTGCATTAACCACCAAAGCGTGTGCAGAAAACAGACATCAAGGTACGAAAGGTTTTTCACCCTATTTTATTCTTGTGATGTATCCAGGTTCCTAAGTAAGGGATCATTTAAACTGTGACATTTGTAGTAATAGACCAGGCCAGTCATAGAATCATAGAATAGTTAGGGTTGGAAAGGATCTTAAGATCATCTAGTTCCAACCCCCCTTCCATAAGCAGGGACACCTCACACTAAACCATGTCACCCAAGGCTTCATCCAACCTGGCCTTGATCACTGCCAAGGATGGAGTACTCACAACCCCCATAAAGCTTTTTGGAAAAACCTGATTTCACAGATGCAGTGTGAATATGGACATGGAAGTAAATAGGTTGGAGAAAAGTAAAATAAAAAACTCACTGAGAGTTGTTCTTGAAAAAGATTTAAGGCTTTTGCATGTATCTACTGCTGGAGAGTCAGGTATCTCACAAAGCTTTCCTAACTATGGATAGTGGATATCTACTCAAGAACTAAGCTTTCCAGCTGAATGCATTTTGTAGATTTAGCCCACAGTGACCTGTTACATTTTTATTGTCACAGTGAAGTACCGTACTACTCATTTATTTCTAAGGCATGTTACAGTGAAAGAAATTCATAGTTCCAGATGTAACCTTATATTTTACTGTCTCTCATAGGAACTTCTGTGGAATTATTCTCTCAGCCTTTCTCAATGGGCTTTTATGGAAATACCATCTGTACAGTTGGCTTTCACATTAAATATAAATGCAGACCCTAAAAAAAAAAAAATAGTTAAAATTAAATGTTGCCAGGGGTCTAATTAGAAAAAGGAAAACTTGCTAAGTGTGTTTCATCCCTGAACCTGCACATCCTATAGTATGTTCTGACAATGCAGATTTCTAAAATCAGTGCAACATATCAGAAATTAGCATTTTCATGTCAGAGTGTGCTGGGTTCGGCTATTAGTTCAGGAACTTCCGAGAAATGAGATACAGTCAGGAGAATCACTATATTTGGCATTACAGGTAACATCTCTTGTCACATGTATTATAAATATCTGAGCAGTAACACTGTACAAATATAGTTGAATTTCTCTATGTTTGCATTATATTATGTCCCAGTAACATGATTAATATTTATAAGAAGTAATCAAAGATAACATGGGGGGTGGGGGTGGGGTGGGGGTGGGGTAGGGTGGGTGGGTTATTCCTGGAGCGTCCCTCTACAGATATAAGTAATCACTTGAATAATTTCATGCAGTATAGAAATAGTAAATTGAACATATTAATGATGACCAAGTAAAACTTAAACATTGAAAGCACAAATTTATTTTCAAACTGCAATATTTCAACTTCTCATAATAAAAATAGTTTTGATAAGTGAATTTGTGTGATTTTTGTATAGCCATACAAAATCAACTTCTTGGAAAATGTAATTTTAAGTATGTCATTATGGTGGACTTTTTTCTGATATATGAGCTAGGTTATTTGTCTATGTTACAAAATAAATTCTTATTACACATTTTATGCAGAATATAAGATATGTGACAAAATTTTTAAGAATATTGTTTAAAGCAGCACAATAATTTTAATCAAATTTCTTAGAAGTCAAATTACATAAAAAAGATAACTTACTTCTTAAACAAACTCCTTACAATAATTATTGAATTACTTGTATTTTACATAAGGTTTAGTGCTCTTTTCTTTCATAAAATAACATTTGTCAAAATAAGAGGAACATTTTCAACATATATTTAATGCCCAAGAATTAAAAACTGTTCCTGAAATTTTCTTTGTGAAAATTGCATTGAAAAAGTTATCATAAGATCTTGTCTGAAATGTATATATTCTCTGGTTTTCTACAAAAACATTCTAAGTGTTCAGAAATGCTGCAAAACTTCTGGTATGTTCTGCCTTTTATTAACATCTGCAAGTTCCTTTTGAAAGCTGAAAAATAAGATCAAAGTTTTCTATACAAAATCACTGCAACAAAAAAAGAAACTAAAATTTTTTGTGTAGGTTGTGCTCATTCCTAAAACATGATTGACGCAGGTTTTATGGACCTGAGAATCCTTCATCTATAAATATAGGAAAATTAATAAACATTTTTTCTCATAAGAAATCTTTTCTGAACTGAATTCAAGATGACAGCTATTTTCACTTGACAAAAATACCTAGGAAACATTCAATGCACCATATAAACTTTTTTTTTTTTGTTTTCCTGGTTCCATTTAAAATTTTCTTAATACAAAGTACTAGTAAATTTTAGTTTAACTGAACTCTGATGTTAAATGTGCTCCATTTCAATTTCCATAGGAAAAAAATAGAAAAAAAAAATAAAAACTATGAGGACAGGAAAGGTAGATAATTCTTTACAAATATAAAATTATGCACAAGATTTGTGCATTACATCAGGTGAACCTGATAAAAATGACAAACATTATTTAATTGAGAAATTAATAAGTGTGTAATTTATTTCTTTCATAGAGTAAGTAACTTACATAGAGTGAAATGTCCCATGTAAATCCCATGTGTAATCTGAACAGATTCTATGCCAGTCTTTTTTGTGACTTGTCAACATTTCTGCATGACTTCAAATTACAAGTTTGCAGCAGCTGTTGCCTGTTATCACTGTGCTTAGTAAGGCAGACAACTGAAAAAGTTGCCTCACAAATATTTCTAAAGAAAATTTAGCAATGCTTGCTTTTATACTTGGTTGTTATTGCGATAATCGGTTTTCAGGATAATATTAGCTTGATTTTACCTAAATTGTAAACTCCTAGAATTTGTGGTCATCTGGTTATTGTCACCCGCTTATTCATCTGAATTCCTACAACTCTAAAACCCCAAACTGCTTACACTTTTTAATGTTTCCTAAATGGTTTTGCACAATTTATCCATAGGTGAGCAACATATAAAAAGGCAGCCTTTGTCTGCTTTTATTTTCAATACAGAAAAGCCTGGATTAGGTGTGAAGTTTTTATCTCAATTATGCTCTTAGTAAATACATGTTTTGAAACAGGAAAGCTGATGTATCAGTCAATGATATGACAAAAATACTTCACACAAGGATATTAAATTGCCTAAAATTACGCATGAAAGACAGAGAAAGATTTTATTTTAATTAGACCTTGCATATGCTGTGAAAGAAAAATGAAAAAAGTCCAAAACAACCCAGTCTCCTGACTACACAAAAGATTAGTCTGAGCATTCTGATTCTATATTCTAATCTTATTTCCAACTCTCTAAAAAAGTTCAGTGGAAATTTCTGTATAAATTGTGGCAGAATATCAACAGACAAAGTAGAACAAAATTAGTCTTTGATGACTGGAACCCAATATAGACAGAATTATGATAGAGAGAAAAAAAGATAGAAGTCACTGTTATGTATTCTTTATTCACCAGAACATCTATCCTATTCAAATATCAAAAACTGAAATGAGTATATTATGAAAGGAATGAAATCTTTTCCAGCTCTAGATGACATACCGTACTGTTCCCATCATCCATAGTTTCGCATTACCTCATAGCTTACCTAGTATATACATATAGGTATGTAATACGTGCATATATTTACAATGTCGCATGTAGCTGTTCTACCAATGATCACTATTAACAGTAGCTGATGACTCTTCAGATGTTTTATCCTCACTACACTTCACTTGATTGAAGAATCTCAAGTTTAGAAAAATAAATTTCTATCAGAAAGAATATGTATTCTTTAAGATCAACAAGAATATTTAATTAGTATTACATTTTTTAATATCTTTCCTAAAAATATCCTCAAGTTGGGAAGGAAGATCTTTAAAAGGGGAATATCTTAATCACTGTTTTTGATCTTCTTTTTTAAGTCTAGCTGTACTCAGGAATGTTTAACTGTTTGAGATATGATTATTCTGTGTCAGTTCTTAGCTTTCACATGTGACCAGATCTTCTATAAAATACCTTTAGAATGTATTGTTCTATACATGATTGCTAAACCAATGCACTCAGAACTGAATAAAAATGACCACACTCACCATCTGTTACAGTCATTTCAGATGCCAGCTCCAACTGGTGTATTGACTGACACTCTGAGAATGGCCTCATGATTAAAAGAGAAAGGTGGAAGCCAAGAAACTCAAGCTATTCCCAAGTATCCCAAGCATATCTCAAGTTTTTAATCAGAAAAAAAAATAACTCTTTTGCCTCCCATACTCAAATATTAAGATGCTGCTTAGTTTTGTAAATTAGTTTTTAAAAACTGTGTTGAGATCTAAGGATGAAAATTTTTCAAGTTCAACATTTTTAAAAGTAATATTTTTTAAAAAATGAAAAATGCTTGTTTTCTTCTGTAAATTTAGCTTATTTTCTACATAGTGAACCTGAAGTTATCGCTCATTAACCCACTTTATCTGTGGTATTTTTATGAATGATTTTTTTTATTAATATGCCACTTCTTTCTGCTTATACTTCAATACTAAATTCCTGCTAGTGGCTGGATATTTAGACTTATCTTTCCATGTTCTTGTTTCCTTTATTTTCAAACCAAATTCCTAAGTCAATAAGAAAAATATATTTTCACTAAAATTTGGCTTTCATGTTATTTATTTTCAGATTATTTTATCCATGATAGATAAAAGTCGTAATTTCATTTTCCTAAGATTCAGGAGTCTTGCATTTTATCGGATGCATAAAACAGATAATGGGGAGAAGAGGGGAGGGAACTACATGTAACTGCATTGCAATCTATAAAGAAAAGAAACCATGGAACCATGCAAAGATACAAAATGGAGAACATCTCTGCATTGCCATCAGTCTGCTAGAGATACCGAAGCTAGCTTTAAATTAGTTAGATCATATGCTAGCCATAATCTAGCTGAAACAACACATGGCTCTGTGCTTTTCCTTTCTGTGATTGTTATCACTTTGTAAACCTACCTTGATAGTTATCAGTCATTTCACTGCCATACTGAAGATGTGTTTTGTCCTTCCTTCTATGTTAGTAAAACTTGATCTATAATTCATTTCAACAGCTCCTTAGCAGTCTAACTGATATCAGGAATTTGTTGCAGAAAATGGCTGCTTTTCCCTGAGAATATTCTCAAGAAACAGGTAATGCTATTTAAGCATTATTGCATTAGAGTCTTCACATCACCTGCAGTACAAGAAAAGTCTGAGACCACCAGGTGTTACTCCAGTATGACACAAAGCATCTTCTCTACCTTGCTAACATTAATTAATCTGAAACATATACAATAAAAAATCATCATTTGTCATAAAATTAAAGAAATTTGAAGTTGACCAGCTCATTTATTCTGTTACTTTTAGGAAGGCAATTATAAAGTAAGGTTTAACAGAGCATCTGTCTGGCTTTTCTCTTTTTTGATATTTTTTCATATTTTATAACATTTGCTTTATCATTATATCTTTTTTTTTTTTCCCATTGGTTCTAAATGTTTTTTGATCT
>NDXB01022406.1:118803-130898 GCA_002631895.1 Agapornis roseicollis
TTTTTTTTTTTTCCCATTGGTTCTAAATGTTGTATGATCATTCTTTTTCCTTCTATGCTAATATGAAGGATTTCCCTGTCTTTCTTCCATTGTCTTTTTTTTGTATTCTTGATCCTGGTTCTTTTATATCTCATCAGATATGGCAGTAATCAAATCTCCCTCAGTGATACTAAGAACATTCCTGGTGGGAGTGAAATATTATTCTCTGTATAATATTTAACGTGTTTGGCTTTACATGTTTCCATATGCATGGCTGAGGTTTTACTCATAGTAAATATTATAAGGTTCACAACAACATTTTAAGCTTTTCTTTAAAGTAGTCATACTCATCGTTCTACAACCAAGTATGGTGTTGATATGGAAAGATTTGTAGACTGGTAGTGATTCCAACAGCAGAAGTGTAAAACTGCATACTTTAGCCATTAATTATTAATCCAGTACTTCCCTTTGTGTTAGCTTTTTTCAAGCGACAGTTAGGAAAAACAATATTGTTATTTGGGTACTGGAAATAAAACTATGGTATTCTAGATTTCCAGTGTTATAATTCTACTTCCACAGGAAAAAAAATGGATTCATGGTCCAGCCATGATAAAAATCAGCATCAATTCCTTTGACAACAGTGATGAATGTGAATTTGCACTACAAAAATGTTTAAAATACAATATTCATTGATGCAGCAGCAACTCTGGATATAGTTCTTTCACACTGATAATTTGCTTTTAATTATACTGTTTAACTGATCTTATTCAAACACTATCATTCCTGTACTTTCATGTTATTTGAACTTACTGATCATGGCTGTGCCAG
The DNA here is from genome assembly GCA_002631895.1 of Agapornis roseicollis. Taxonomy (NCBI): domain Eukaryota; kingdom Metazoa; phylum Chordata; class Aves; order Psittaciformes; family Psittacidae; genus Agapornis; species Agapornis roseicollis. The sequence goes on from NDXB01022406.1 coordinate 119,611, forward strand.
AAAGCAATATGGAATAAAATGGTATCTTTTCTAGAAAGAAACCAAAAAGTTCAGTTACATTCTTATTTTGACAGCAACATTTGTTCTATTGTGAGATCTCCAATATTGTATTTTATAGATTTCCTTTGGTTTGTTTCACTTTTAATTTAATTTCTTGTTATACAAATGAAGATCTATGTCAAATTTACAATCAATCCAAATTTTGGCAATCAGAGGGTTGTATTCATTATCCTGACTTCTCAATCTTGTATGTCATATTTTCTTAATGTGAAAAATTAAGATGAACTATGTGTTTACTTAGTTTTTAAACCTCACGCTTCTTACACATGCTGATCAGATTTACAGATCTAGTTTGATACTCTCATGTGAAACATTCCTATTTGCTATTCCTGTGTATTTCTGTGTGTCTGTACATATGGTTAACAAATCTGGTTGAGCTCATATTTTATTCACAACCATACTGTATTTCAACATTTACTATGCGTATATGTTTGCACAAAAGGAACAATCTGAGTTGTTATGTCATAATGCCTCAGCTTAACCAGGATGTCTGAAAAATTAAAGGTATTGCTAGCAGTTGATTTGGAATTCATGTTGGGAGAAGTATTGTTACACAAGATGTTGGAAGAGAAACAGTACCAGATAGCAAATTGTCATCATTAAGTACAGAGATTTCTGACTATCCATAGTTAGAAAACAATAGGCTTGAAATCTCTCAGAAGAAGCCACATTAAATAAAAAAAGTCAGTCTTTCCTGGTTACAGAATAACTATTAACCACATCAGACAATGTTAAAGATGATCCATTTAGGGACTGATGTATTTGCGATACCTCTCTGCTGGATTAATAAAAGGATATGGTTTTATGTTGTAATGTAGACAGAGCATTAATGTAATGTTTATGGAGCAAAAAATAAAAGTAATATCATTCAGATTGCCTTCTATTGTTGTAAGACACAGATTAAATTTACACTTTTCACACTAGATATAGAGGCACTTAATTTTGACTCTAGCCTAAAGGATTTGAATGAACCCATGATACACAATAATACTGCTTGTTTTCTCAGAAATCTGTGAAAGGCTTTGGGCATCTTTACCATAACAACTCAGGGAGAGGCATCTCAGAAAGTCTTGTTCTGACTGCCACTTTGAGATTTTCTTTTATTTAGAAAGTCCATAGAGATGTTATTGGTTTGTTCATTGAAGTGTAATATAACAAATCACTCAAAGAGATGCAAAATTGGATCAGTATTATTCTCAGCAATGCACAGACCCTACATATCTGGCTTTTCCATCTTCATGGTATTTCAGTGCAGACTCTTGTTCTTCCCCAATAATCAGATATTTAATCAGAAGCATTTCAGTGTTCACTTAGATTCAGGAGTGTATTTCAGCCATATGCATAAAAACCACCATCTTAAAATGGATTTTTCAGAGATGTTTTTTCCAAGGAGAACACCAGTGCTCTCTCTGCTGTTACCTATCTCTTACTGTAGTCTTGTGCTCCTACAGGAGGCACCACAGGACTGTTCTATATAATGACTGTTGCTGTCAAACGCAGGCAATGGAACAAATGCCAATCCTTCCAAAGCCAATGCCTGTCAATGCCTGCTCCCTGGTTGGCAGAGAGCACCCTACTCAAATGCTAAGGGGTTTGTTGGCTTCACCGTCTGCTATAATTCACCCTGTTATGGAAGAAAACAGCTGTCCCATGATCATGGCCTGGAAACATGCCATAACAACTCACTAAGTTAAAATCCCAACTTGACTGCTAGTACTAGGATTCAATCTCATGACTGTTGGTGAATGAATTGTAGAGCAGTCTTAAGGGAATAGAGTATAATTGATAAATTCTTAATGTTATATCTGGAAAATGGTCTGCACTTGCAAACCTTTATTGCATGCACAGTTAATGCAGCTCTACATTTTATGTGTTCAGAAGGTAGACGAGTCAAATAAAACCTTCCTAGTGCAGCCACACCTCCTATCCCCTGCAGATATATGTTAGATGTTATACATGCTGGTAGGATTTCCTATTCAGTTGTCAGATGCAGATACGGTCTGTGAGCTACCCCTGAAACTGAGAGAGACACCAATATATAGCTCTAAAGTAAAATAAGTCATCTTTCTCACCAAAAGGCATCTACTTTCTTACCTAATCCACACATTAATTCAATGCCACAATGTTGTGTTAAAATGATCTGTTAAAGAATTTCACACCAGTATTACACAGCCAAATGGATTCACATTCTGAATAGAGATATTAATTAAGAAAGATGTACTATAAAATTAAATTTGGACCTGCAGTGGCTTCAAACTTTTATTTATTTCACTTCATAATAACCTTTAATTTAAAGGGAAAAAAAAAAGTCTAACCTATGTACCACAAAGAACGACTCAGGAGTAATCTGTTCCTAGAATCTTTATAAGTCTGAAGGTCATCTATGAATTTTTTAATTCCCTGCAAGTTTTTCTCAAACTAGTTCTAAAGCACAAACTTTCACTGGAATAGCTGATTTAGCTTTCATAGTTAAAGAAAAATATGACAAAAAAATAAAAAGAAGAATCTATAAAAGAAAGATAGAAAAAATTATATCATGTCAGATGAATGACTGTCAGTTTATATAGTTCACTTTAGAGGAATCTAGGTATACATCCAGTCATGTATGCAGATTGATAGAGTGTCAGATTGCTTATTTTGACAAATCAGTTCAGTATAAGAATACTAAAACTGGAAAACTAATGCACTTTTAGAGATATGTATTACATTTTTGTATCTACTTCAACTCTGGTAATAAATGTAAGTTATGGTGGCAGTGTGTAATTTTTTAATACAAATATAGAATCATAGAATAGTTAGGGTTGGAAAGGACCTTAAGGTCATCTAGTTCTAACCCCCCTGCCATAAGCAGGGACACCTCACACTAAACCATGCCACCCAAGGCTCTGTCTAACCTGGCCTTGGACACCGCCAGGGATGGAGCATTCACATCTTCCCTAGGCAATCCATTTTGGTGCCTCACCACCTTTACAGTGAAGAACTGCCTCCTTCTATCCAATCTTATCTTCCCCTGTTTAAGTTTGAACCCATTACCTCTTGTCCTATCACTACAGTCCCTGGTGAAGAATTCCTCTCCTGAATCGTTGTAGGGCCCATTCAGATACATGAAATTACTTCTTTAGTTATGTCTATTGTGAGATTTCACCTTGCTGTATTCAGTGACATCTAAAGTAAGTTCAGGTGAAATTCAGAGCTCTTCAGGGCAGGGCCTGTGTTAGAATTCTATAATGAACTCATTACTCATATTTTTATCACCACATAAAAAATAATAATGATACTAATAACATTTTCTAAATATAAATATTTACAACCTGATAAACCCCTCCCCTGGGAAATCATTTAGAGAGATGCATGTGAGATGACTTGGGACTGCCATTTTTTACTCCTATATTTGCTTACCTCCACTGATTCTAATGAGCAGCTGGGGATTTCCTCAACCTGGAAAAAAAAGCAAAGCTGGCATAAACCCAAAATAGCCCAGTGTTTAGCATGCATAATAGTCTAGGCCAGAATGTTTATTTGTGTCTTAATATTTGTCTCTGCTGTGCAAGAAGAACTAAGTAACACTATTAGGAAACAGAGAAACCCATTTATTATCTAGGTATGCTAATGTTGCCACAGTTTGCTTACAAGTTCTGTTTTTTCTTTTCCTGTCTCTCTTCTCAGTATCATCCTCTGAAACTTCGTGGCATAAAACCACAAAGTGATATTTATTTTACCAAAAGAGGAGGAAAAAATGTGAAGTAAACAAGAAGCAAAACCAATAGTTTGATTCTGAAACTTTTGGTAAAAAACATTGAAAAAAATTTCATAATACAGTACCACTTCTATGGTTAAGAATAATAGAATCTGGGCTTAAGCACAAATATATTATTTCTTGCTCTCTAATTAGTTTTTATTTCTTTACTCAAAAAAGAAGTAAATTGTATGGTACCATGTTAGGGTTATATGAAACCAGAAATTTAGATTTAGAATAGTATTCTACTGCTAGAAAGAATATTCAGACCACCAGATCTGGCATGGAAGCCAACTATTGCTTGGTCATAATTTCTGACTGGAATGTTACTCTGTCAGCTAGTGACAGCTATATCCTGCAGTGTGATTCCTAAGAATCCAGGGCAAATGCTTCCCATATACAACACGTAAAATATGTACTATTGCTCTTAGATGTGTACAACACACTGCATGTGTGATGAAGAGTCCATCTGTTTATGTAGGGTCAAAGGTCTTTGAATATGCTGGATGCGCAATACATCAGTATGCACCTGATAGGAGTCCAATGCAGAAGGCATTGAATTGCTTTCCTTTGAACCTTCCAGCAGTGCTCAGATTAAGTATTTTTCCTGACAATTTACTATAGCACATTTCCCAATATTCTTTTGTGTACTTGAGAAAATAAGAAAATCTTGCTAATCAGAACTCCTTTTGAGTGTGATTGACTGATAGTTTAATTGCTAACATAGACATCCATTGCTAATAAGAAAAAAACAGCACTGGTATTTTGCAGTGAAAATGGATCTAAATAATGTTATAAATCTGTAAATTGGACCTTTTAATCTTATTTTTATACTGTATTATCATAGAGTATTTTACAAAGGTATTAATTAGAAATTGATACTACACCAACTATATAGGCAAACAAAACACCATTTAGCTCTATTATAGTTCAAACACTGGACAAAGACCAGATGCTGTAGATAAAAAAGAACTTTTCATGGAATAATGAGCTCCTTCCACATTTATGCTTAGAAGCCATAAAAACTATTTTGCCTGCAGTACTAAGTACCAGTAAGGATTTGTACTCATGGACATTATAACCTGCTTTATTGAGCAAGGAAGCTTCATCAATTGCTGTGTAATTGGCTTCATTGAAAGGCTGATATATGTTACAAGTATTTGATTTAACAGTTCAAAAAACTTAATGCAACTTCATTATAAACGACCAGCTCAATAATCTTTTGCTGGAATTACCATTAGTGTTCAGTACTTTTCCTTATAAAATTACAAGTGAACAAAATAAATCTATGACATAAACCCTTATAAAAATTATAAAATATATGTATTGAACTAGTTGTAAAATATAAATTAATAAATTTCTAATTCTAAAATACCATCACAGAACACTAAATATTTACAGTGACAATTTATATATTTAAGTGTATTTCCAGGGTGAAATTATACAATTTGCTTTTAGTAATAAGAATTGTTCATATTCATCTATGGAAGTGATGATACATGGTTTTTCATGAACAAGTCCATCTTTTACTTTTGTATGATGGGTGAACTTCTGAAGACTGGATATTTCCAAGCAAATGGTGAGTAGATGTAGTTAATGCAACTTTCAATCACCAAATAATGATCTGCAAGCATAAACTCTGATCATCCCCTCAATCCCCTACTTAATAGGAGTCTTCACTCCTAGTCTATGAAGCAAGCAAAGAGGGTCCATATCATAGAATAATCATCAACAAGGGAGAGTCGTAAGTGATTTATATTAAAATTTCCTACTGGCAGTGTTGAAAGTTATCAAGCACAAGCTCAGCTGACAAAAAAGTTGAGGTTTTTGCCTTGCACATCCTTAAACTTGAAGAGAAAAATAGAGTAATTGGAAAGCCTTATCAGTCCATTCATAAAACTGTTCTAAATTTAAGTATAAACATCTATATTTGCTTCTACGTAATATCAGTTTATGTAGTACATGTGAAGAACTGCCTCAGAAATGTATATTAAGTAGGAAATAACAACTGAAAAACTTGGCTGAATTCAGTCTCAATTTCAGAGAGATTTCTTACCTGCGAAAGCTCAAAAATCCCTCATAAGACTTGTAGTTCTTTATCTGCCATTGTAGTCAAAGCATTTAGGCTAATGAATGGGTAATCTGCATTAAATAAAAACACCTTCTGGTTATTTTCTGACACTCAAGAAGGTATTTAAGACTGATCTCTCTCCTCTTCCTCTAGGGAAATAATTTAGCTATATGCACTATGGTGAAATTTACCACTCCTTAAATCTTTCTATGTCCTTATTTTTATTTTTTTTTTACCCTGCTGAGAGCTTCGAGCTGGCTCTGAATGCATGCAGCTTTTGGTACTTTTCTGTTACTTGCACAGCACAGGCTACTCCTAATTGGAAGGTCTACATGGCTACAAACCTAAGAAATGTTGGCAGTAGCTGATGCTGTCTGGGGAGGAACTTCAGACTTTCCAACGAGAACACAAAATGAAGTCTAAGCTATAAACATGGTCAAGTCAGTACACAATATTGTATTATGGGGCAGCATATCAATACACAAAGCCTTTCCCTTAGTGTGAAAATCATTTTCAAACTGTTATAAGTTACTGAAGCCCAATTTTATAAAAAAAAAAAAAAAAAAAAAAACTATTTTATTTAGGTTACAATCAATTAAGGCTGAGAGGCAATAAGCAAAGCAGCACTGGGTGCACAGGGAGTCCTCACTCCGCTAGAACGCACACTGAGTTTTAAAAGCAGCATCTTTTATAATCTTCCTGACTAATCCCCTTTCACCGGATAGTCATCCTGCTCTTCTTCCATTGGGTCGTTTGAGTTTCCGGGGCACTTGTCCTTCTCCTATTGGGTCTTTCAAAAGTCTCAGGCTCTCCACCTCTTGGTGTGCTTTTCTCCTATTGGGTCTTTTGAAAGTCTTAGGATCAGCAGTCTTTTCCAGGAAGTGGCTGCATCAGCTCTAGGCAGGGTTTCTAAAAGGCAGTTACATCAGCTCTAGGTGGGGTTTCGAAAAGGTGGTCACATCAGCTTCAAGCGGGATTTCTAAAAGGCGCATACTCGTCTATATTTGATTCAAACATTCATCACAATTATGATACAGGCTATAGCGATCACAAATTGTTTCAGATCCACACAGAGTACAATGATCACACTTATCACACCACATTCTATTTTGACATGAATTATGCCTGTGTTTTCCACACAAACCTAAGTGAAAGCTCATTCAAATTATTGCAGAGTAAGGAAAAATACAAGTGCCCTCTATTTATTTCATCTGTTTTTCCTTCATTCTCTTTTCTTACTGTGAAAAAGAAGATGTATACATTTTTCACATTCAAATAATTGCATTTCAATGGAGTTTTAACCACAGCTTCTGAAAATGTTTTCCATACAAATACAGGCAATCTCATGGGTCTATTTTGGCATACTTACAACATATTAATGAATACCCCTGATCTTTATCTCTGTTTTAACTTATCTTACAGTTTGGCTTTCCTAGTGATAAATGGAAGGGAGAGATTGTATTAATTTTGCTTTAAAATCAGTGACACATAAGAAGTGTTAGATGAGATTGGGGGCTCATATTTCAAATAATTACATCATTTTGGCTTTTGTCCTTTGTTAGGGAGTATCCTTTGCAAGTGGTGAACCTATGGAAATATGTATTAAACCTACTTCTTTTTCCACTTGTTTTCACATACTTGGATGTACTCTGTGTTCACTTGATAGCAATGTTCTGACAAATTTAAATGTATATTAAATTTAAACATTTATTGCTTTGGCAAACAATAAGTGATCACATTTTTCTTTTTCTTCAGACTCTTGATGCATACATTTAATCTTTGGTTAAAATGTTATGCTTTTATTTGATGCAAAATAAAGCTTTGTTTTTTCCTATTTTTCCGCCTACTGTGACTTTCTCCTTTGCACATATTAACACTGTGCTCATTATTTAGGTAGGCTTCTAAGGCTTTTATATCTGTTATAAAAATGAAATATTACTCTGCAGACCTTTATTTGGTATAAATCTGTAGCTGTTTTAGTTTCATTGGTGTTGTGTCAGTGTACCCCAGCTGAAGTTGTAGAGCATAAGAAGTAATAAGCACCTCATCAAAAGCCCTCAATGGCTTTCAGAAACATTAACTGAACAACCTTTATCTCACCAATGTGTGGTAAGCAAGCATTATTAGATTCCCTGGCTTTTTCTTTATCAAACATTGAAGTTGTTATGTTTATAAACTGTTTCAAGGGAAGAGAACTACTTCTTAGTGAAAGAGAATATTAAAATGTTATGTCTTAAAATAGCACTTCTAAAGCAATTAGAATGATAACAGGAAAGTTCACTCAACTTTAAGATGTCTCAACCTGCACAATCTTCTACCTGACCACCTACTATATTGCAAAGGTGATATAAAAAGTTTTAATGAAGGAGGTTTGTCTAAACGTCAAAAAGTTTGCTTTTTACATCCTAGGTCAGATTCACTGCATTGATCCAGAGCTAGCCAGCAGGAGTGAAGATATAAATCAGTGATTAAATGAGGAGTTATGCAATTCTTTGTGTGTCTGAGTGTGTGTGCCTGTGTGTGTGTAAAGCTTGCAAAGTTTTTATAAATACATTTTAAAAGAATCATGTAGAAGAAATCTATTTTAATATAAATTGAATAATTAATGGAAATATTTGATCTTTATGGCCTTTTCATAAACCAGGAGGGATGAAATTATCTTGTATCACATCTAAAAATATGTTACCTACTTAGGTAACTTTCCAGTAACCTTCCACTGCTACTACAAGTCATCATGCTAGTAAGTCACACCTCACAGTTTGCAAGGCCACTTTTATCATCAAATGGCTATTTTCATTTATCTCTTCAGGTTGCCTAGAAGATCAATTTTTCTATCTATCTACCTTTCTGTGTCTTTCTATCTAGCTATCATTTCTTCACATTCAGTATTTCTTTCTAAAATAATCTCAATTAAGTTATATCTAGGTGTGTATACATTTTTCTTGTTTCCTTACCCTAAGACATTATCATGCCTAAATGACAAACCAGACATAAAATAATCCAGTCCTTTTCTTAAGGAAATGTTAATTTACTAATTAGCCTCCTCTTTGGCCTGTTTTCCCATTTTAGAATGCTAGCAAATGTACAGTCTTAGTTAATTTCTGTCTTGTTTTCAAATAGAGAAGAAGGTAGTATTTTTTAATTTTCCATCTTGTCTGCCTTGTTTTCAGCAGATACTGATTTTCTGCATCCCTCATATACTCTAATTTCCCATAGTATAATTTAAAAATATTTTTATCTTTCTGAATAAATTTTTCTTTTTTTTTTTGTCTTGACTGCTATTTTTCTCAGTTATTCAGCATTCAAAAGTAATTATTTTTATCTTTTCTTTCTCATATGTATCACCTTTTCTGTTCTTCAATGCCTTCTGAAAAAAAAAAAATAAAAAAATGAGGTCTTCAAATAGTCTACTAATTTATAATACACAACAGTAAAGGCTGTAAAGCAGCCTGGCTGGTTTTCTCCCCAAAATGAATGAAATAGCTTTGCCCACTGAGATGTTTATCCCTTTGCCCTCACCAAACCATAGCCTTTTTACTGTTTATCATGGCAGACTCAGCGCTGGACATATGAGTATTACCCTTAGTAAAGAAAAGTAGTGATTTGAGGCAATACTCTATTACATTTGGTCACCGAGAAAGAATATATTTTTAGGCACTGCTTTGTTTATAACCTAATTTTCTCTCACTGCTTTGCAGAGGTGACCTCGTTTTAATACCATCAGTACCTGATGTTATCATAATGAAATTCTTTTCAAATCTTCTCTGTTAAGGTGTTCCTGCTCTGAAACAAATGTAAGATAGCATTAATATTCTCCCACAAAATACCTGCTGATTTGCTTGTGGTGAAGATAGAAAGCTTTTTATTACAAATCACAAACTTCATTTCTGTAGAATGAGTCACCAGGCCTTCTGAATAGCCAATGAGTACCTAATCTCAAATGCTGCCTTCAGTTATAACATCAGTCCTCTCTGTTTTTACTCATATTTTATTAGCTATTCAGTTTTTTTAAATTTTCCATTCTGTTACAAAATTGTATTGTTCATCTGTTAAAACAGCTTTGATTTGTGGTTTCTGGTTTTTGCCTTTTTTTTAATATTAAAGCATCAGAGAAAAAGCGCATAGAAAAATACTATTTTGTTATTACAGAGAATTGTCAGTCTAACGTAAAATTATTAACTGTTTTGCAAAATTGTTGACATAATGAACTTTTAATGAAAGTCATACTGCTGATAAACTGTATGATAAACATCATATGTATTATTTGCTGAATTGTTCTCTTATGCAGAGATCATTCTGGGAAAATTTATATGCTGTGTACTTATATGGTAGATGATATACAAAAATGTAGAGTGATCTATAAATTCTGACTTACCTTAGAAGTTAATAGAAACTACCATCTTTAAGTTTCTGTGCAACAGAAAACATGTGCATGAGACCATGTAACTGGAAACCCTAAAACCTATGAGAAATCAATTTGAAGTTGGTCAAGTTAATAATTAACAATAATATTTTGGGAAACAGTTTACTGGATGATCAAACGAATTTACAGTGACTTGAAATTACTTGTGTATTTTAATCCAAGCTCACTGAGTAATTTCAGCTGAAAAATAGCCACCTGGAAAGGAGGAACACAAAGTTCATGTCCGACACTAAGAGCTACTTCATCTTTCACGCAACAAGCTCAAGGCCAGGATGCTCATCCAAGATGACTTATCTAAGATTTTGTTCTACTTCCTAAATGGACTTTAATTCATAGTGCCAACTTTTCAATCAAGTATACTACTGGTTAATAATCTATCAAAGAAATTAAAGGAAAAGGAAAGGAATTGAAACCCACATGTACAAAACTTGCAAGTGCCCTATACAGACAGAATCGCAGAAGCAAAGGATTATAAAAATTTTGAGTTTGGAACAGACCTCTTGAGATTATGTAGTCCAACCCAAAATCTGTGTTTATTTTTGGATTACTGAATTGTTTAAATTTCTATGTGGATTGGCTATGAATACTTTATTCCCCGATATATTACAGAATAGTGATGGGAAAGCTCCCACACATACCCAGTTTGGTTTCCCCAGTCAGAAAGGTGTCTCTCAAACCTAATTCTTTCTCCACTTACTTGACCAGAGAAAGAACCCTCACTTCACACCTGACCCACATGGGCCTTTTTTATTTCAGCTAGCTTAAAAAAATGCAAGTACTTTCTTTGAGATTTAAATATCGTTGTTTGATCATACATAGATCACATATTTATTTCAGTAAACAATATAAACATAACAAAAAAATGCTCATTTCTGTTAGATTTAAACTATTACACCAATTTATTCAGCTTGTTTTCATATAAAAACAATTCAGCACAGCTCTAGGGTTTCTAATCTAGAAGATCAAAAAAAAAAAAAAAAAAAAAAAAGAAAACAACA
>NDXB01022406.1:131011-144084 GCA_002631895.1 Agapornis roseicollis
AAAAAAAAAAAAAAGAATCACTAGATTGCTGCAGAAATGAAAGAATATATTGAGAGAAATAATGATCTTATATAACCACAAAGAGAACATTGAGACAAAAAAGCACTGAAAGAAATAGACGTCTTAAAAATTGGGAGCCCTTTGTTTATGTGCTTGCTTCCATAACAGCATAAATGCAATGTGAAGCTTCATTTTATCATTAGCAATGAGTGCCTAGTGAGTTATCAAGACATGTAGCCGTATGACTTTCCTGTAGCTTCTTGTAAAAAGGAACAGGGACATATTTGCTGAAAGAACAAGGTGTCAGAAAGGACAGGTTGTCTTCTTTTAGTTAAGCCTTCTATAGCACATGGTGACCACCAAGGGCACAACTAGTTTAAACTTGGATTTTAGACTGTCTTTTTCAGCAGTCTAGATGCTCTTATAACATGCACAGGGTGAGGAGACAAGTACTGGGAAGGGGCAGGCTGAGGATCTCAGAAACCTCTCTGTGCTCAGATTGTGAGTAGACCCTGGGAGACAACTGTTGCCTCTTACTTACAACACACATTACAGACATCCTTGGGGTGTATATTTATGCCAGCCCCATATCTTAAGGGTGGCTGAATAATCAGAGTATATCTGACACTCTTGTCAATCTTGTCAAAGGCTAAGAAGATATGTGCCTAGGGCAACAAAGAAGCAGCACTAAGATAGCCATGATAGTGCTTCTTATTTTACCCATGTTTGAGTTTGTTGCTTACAGAGATGACAATTTGCAGAGGTCACCGGCTGCAATCCATTCTCCACTCTGAAGTACCTCTTCTGCTGTGTTCCAATTACAGCTTCATTCTCTCCCATTTAGGAAATGACATCAACAAATCCCTCAGCCTGACTCCAGACCTTTACTCTTTTTAAGGATCCTAGTCCTATTCAGTTGCCTGGTCTACATATAAAAAACATTTTTCACCAAGCACATTTTTGCAAATCACAGATTCTTGACTTTTAGAAGTCCTCAACTGTCTCTTCATACAGAACAAAAGAGATTGGAGTCTGCTGGAATATGTGCAATAATGTTAATTAGACAAGCCATTATAACAAGACTGGGACTTGTAATTTCCTCATCTGTCTGGCACCCAGAATGACTAATGTAACCTTAATGAAGCCTATTGCTTCTGCAAACCCTGGCTATAACTAGAAATTGGTTGTGTGACTTGTTTATCAGGCAGCAGATCAACAATTGTGTAGTTCCCTACGTGGAGGTTAACAATGTACTGAAAATTTCTATAAGTTGTTTAGTTTTACACTGAATCAAACTGTTAGGCTAAACAAACTGTTACACTATCTGAAATATTGTTAATATTTATATAAAATTTATTTAAGTGTAGTCCTCAGCACACAGAATATTCTTTAGTAAGAAAGTTTCTATCATTCACTAAAAACCTCTTCTGAGAAAGCAGCTTTTGATGATAAGCTGATAATAGTAAAGCTGAAGAAATGACTGTTACTTAATATTTAATGGAGCTTTCAGATTATATATTCTGTTATCAGAAGTAATAAGAAGTAGATTAAGTATTATTTTGCATTTGTATTATCATCCATTTAGAAGAAAGACTAAAATTTCCTCAAAAATTAACTGAGAATAGAAGCATATTCAGGTAAATTTGAAGAAATTTTGTGTTTATTTTTAATTATTTGAGTAAGAAAGGAACAGACACACAAGATTCTATTTTGAAATGTAACATCTCAGGTTTAATTTCCAAGTTAATTATGAAGAAAATGTCTAGGACAAAAAGGAATAAAATGCTGAAAGAATAACATTTTTCATTGTCAGAAAAGAATGTTTAGAGTAGTCCTAAACTGAAAAAAACCACAAGCATAAAGATGACTATACAAACTTATATATGAATATGTACATATATACATACGTATGTGTGAATTTAATTAATTATTAGAACATATATATGTTCAACAGTCCCAAAGGCTTGAGAAACTTTACTTATAATCTTCATGTATGCTCTTTTGATTGATACATGTAACGTAAAAGATGTAGTTAGGAGTCTCAAACCTGATATGTCATGCTAAATTGTATCCCTAGAGGTCACTGTTATTCTAGATGAACCCACATAGTAAAGAATTATTGGGCAGTAAGAACATGACCCTCACAAGTGGAACATGCAAAAATAATTTCTAGATAATTAAGCACAGTGGTAGTTCTACTACACAGAATACTAATTACAGTGCACACTGTTTCCAAATCATTTGATTATTCTTCAGATTTAGATAAGAATTCATATTTTGATAAGTGATTAAGGAATTAAATTTTGTACGAAACAACCACCTTTGGAAATAAATGTATTTTATTAGAGGAAATTCTTATTATCCATATACCTATGCTTAAATTTTAAAGATGAGATAGCAAAACATTTTGTCCTAGTGCTTACAATTCAACATTAAAGAGTTTCTAATTATTATAAGACATTCCTTTCTATACAATGTTCAAATAATAAGACTAAATTTTTGTACTTTCCCCCAACTCCCCCGTTTATTTAAGGACATCCTGTTAATGTTCTCATCCCAGATTAGCCTGGATCATCCTGCACAAACAGAAGAAATGAAATGCAATATATAAAAACATGTATCAACAGCTTTGTTGCTTTATGGCATAGAAAAGCAGAATTAATGAGATGCTTATGAGATATTACGTGGTGCATGAGCTTGGATTATTTTCTTTTCCCCATGAAAAGTATCAATTTTAATTGAAAATAAAATCTCAACTATATCACCCCATCTGCAACATTTTGCATCTGAAGCTAAAATATTTTCATTCTGAAATACATTTGGCAGTGAGTAGCCCACACATTCAGTTGCTCCTTTTTGATTCCTTACCATCACCCTGAAGTTTCAGAGGACATCACACTTACTGAGCATTTTGTCCAGCCAAATGTCATTAAATTTGCAGAATTAGTCCTTGACTGGTCACTGATGGCCTTAGTAGAGCATAGGGAAATACCATGGAACCAAATAATGGTTTCTGGTGAATCACATCTTTCTTATTCTGGTATTTTTAGATGAGCTTCTCATGCTTTTGAAGAGAATGGTTTATGTGTTACCAGTGCAAGATACTGCATTATTTTGCAGTATTTTTTGAATGTCCAAATGTTTTGTTATACCTACCCATTGGGAATGCTTGCTGGTGAATTTGTGTCAATTTCATGAGGCTAAAAAATATTTCCCAGTGTGTAAGAGGATTCAAGAATGCATACTATGTATGCTTCAAAAGCTAATGACATATGCTAAATGAGCACTTCCTGAAAATGACAGAAAAATCAAAGAATGAATTACCAAAGTTTAAGTTTCTCAGCTTTTAAAGAAAATGCAGACAGCTTCTCTTATATCTTACTAGCCTGTAAGAACACCTTGAGTGAGAAAATGTTTGTTGTTTTTTTTTTTAAGATTAGCATTTAAAGACTCTTTATTGACAATCTGAAGCTACCAAAGACATGTCAGTGGTGTATTACCCTCTAAAGGTCTTGCTTTTGGTTGCTATTTTTAAACTAATGTTTTGATAATCAAGAAGATAAAGTGTGTTTTGATTTAAAGACCATAGTCTTTCTATTGTGTCAGTCAACTGCATGAAGATCATTTTGGTTTCAATTATCGTCATTCATTGAGCACCATTATCACCCATCAGCCCCTGAACAAATATCACATTGTCCATCTTCCCAGACAAGTACTGTAATTACTCAATAACTGCAATATTGATTCTGGAGAACTGAGTCTTACCGGTTGGCATACCAAGCTGCTTACTGACTCAGAATTGCAGCAGTCAGATAGAGTTGTTTTTAATGTAGTTCTAAGCAAGAAGTCACTCAAATTAAATGTAAAATTTTCTCTTCTTATTTGGCACCTAGAGTTACTAAGATTGCATTGTTTAATCAGATTTTAAATCACATGTGAACTGAAAACCTCCAGCTTTACAAAGATTTGCCGGAGGCCTGCAGAGCTTAACATAAGCGAAAGCATATCAGAGGTTGCACAACTCCTTTAAAAAATACATCTGCAACATATTACCAAGATGTCATATTGTGAAACATCAAATCCCCGAAGAGAAATCTTGGTGTAAAACATCACACAGCCATGATCAGTATGTAAGCAATGCATTCAGCTTCTCATTTACAAAGATGTTTTCTCACTCTTGTCTCATAGAACTTTCTCCTCTTTGTAATGTTTCCAATGGCAGACTAACAGCACAAACCACATCATTAAAACAAAATTCAATTTATTCAGCACTTGCATGCGGTATGACATGGAATCAATTTCTGAAAATTAAAAGATCACCACCCAAGGATATTTATGAATCTGGCATTGATTTGCTGTGAGTGGGAAACTGGAATGCACCTCAGATACACACTTGGAGACTGCAACTGTCTCCAGCAAATCCATGACAGAGGGTGTTTAATATCTGATCAGATAAGTTCTTTTCTGATTTTTGTTTCCCTGAATGGGTGGGTCATTGAACTGTTGACTGCTAACAGTAATATGATACAAGATCTGCATGCAGAAACAATGCATGGGATAATAGACCCACAGTGGGACATAACTGAAATGGCTCCTTTTAAAAAATTGTTGGTTGCTATCATGTAATCTGTATATATGGAGGGTGAGAAAAATTCCATTCTGTTTTGTAGGAAAGTTTCAACAGTCATTGACCTGCTGATTACTGATTTAAATGTCAGGCTGGTTCTGCTGCAGATTTTTTGCTATTTCTTTTTTTTTTCTCCTTCTTAGCTCCCCTACAAACTGCTCCTTCTCACAAATTGTCACTTACAATCAGTGCGCATTTAGAACAGCTGACTCTCAGAGCTATTTGGTCCAGCCCTTGCTGCCCTTATTTTTTTTTTTAAGCCAATGTGTTTAGTATGACTATAGCAACTCTGAGAGAGCAGGAAATAAATGTACCAGCAAATGCACACTGAAATGAATAAGTCAGTACTACAAGCTCAGTCATAATCTTTGCGCAGTATTTTTATTTTCTATCGTAAAGAGCAAATTCTACACCACTGTGTCAGTACAAAACTGATGAAGCCCTGACAAAGTCATTCTTGATATTCTCTCCTGCTATGGAGGATTTTGCATTTGGGTACCACCACAAGAACCCCATAACTATGATGCATACCAGAAATACATTGTAGTGCTCCTGTGACATGCTGAGAGAAGGACACCACTTTGGCCACAGCAACATAGCTATGTAATGATGACTGAGACCTTTTCCTGAAAGGCTATAGCTTATTGCAACCTAGTAAGGAAAGCCATATTTTGTTTTATATTTTTATTCTGTGTTCATTGCATAGTATTCACTATCAAGGATCTTGAATTGCATTTGCATTCTCCCCGTCATGGTTTAAGCCCAGCTGGTAACTCAGAACCATGCAGCCGGTTGCTCACTCCCTGTCCTTTTCCCAGCCCCGGGAAGGATGATGAGGTGAATCAAATGAATGTAAATCCCATGAGTTAAGAACAATCCAGTAACTAAGGTATAACACAAAACTACTACTACTACTACTGCAACCAATAATAATAATGATAAGAGAAATAACAAGGAGAGAGAATGCAATTGCTCGCCCCCCACCCACCCACCAATACCCAGCCTGACCCAAGCAGTGACTTGGGCCTTCTGGGTTACTCCTTCCAGTTTATATACTGGGCATGATGTGCTATGGTATAGAGTACCCTTTAGCTAGTTTGGTTCAGGTGTCCTGTCTCTGCTTCCTCCCAGCTTCTCATGCCCTTCTCACTAGCAGAGAAAGAAACTAAAAAAGTCCTTGATCAGAGTAAATATTACTTAACAACAGCTCAAAACATTGGTGTGCTATCAGCATTGTTGTTAGGCTAAAGTTGAAAACACAGCACTGTGTCAGCTACTAAGAAGGAGAAAAATGACTGTTACTGCTGAACCCAGGACACCTCCTCACTCTACATGTTTGGATCCCACTGATCTTTTTCAAAGGTTTCTACGAACTTGTGTAACTGTGTGTTTTGTAGATTTTACTACTTCTCTAGGTTATGAACAAGTGAATGAAATAACTTCAGGCCTAATGCAGGGTCTTGAAAAATTCTAGTATTCTCTGATTTTGATGAATCTTGGTCATTTTCCTACCTTTAGTTTTTCCAAACACTTCTAGCTCTTCTTTGTGAAGATTTGGACTCCATTAATTTTGTAGAGTAGGCAAATGGTTTGAGATAGTCACAGATATGGAAAGCTGTCCTGGGTTCAGCAGTTGCAGTCAGTTTTTCTTCTCTTTAGTAGCTGGTGTTTTGACTTAACCCGGGAACAAGGCTGATAAGGCCAATGTTTTTGGTTGTTGCTGAGCAATGTTTGCCCTGACCAAGGACTTTGAGAGCCTCATGCTCTGCCAGGGAGGAGGGGAAGCTGGGAGGAAGGAGGGATAGGACTGTACTGACAGGACCAAACTGACCAAAGAGGTATTCCATACCATAGCACGTCATGGCCAGGATGTAACTGGGGGTGATCCGGAAGGCCTAGGTCTCTTGGGGTGGTTGGAGGAGTTGGTTGGTCAGCACTTGGTCGGTGGGGTGTCATGAGTTATCTGTTGTGGTTGATGGGATGCTGTATTCTTTTCCTGTATCATTATTATTATTGGTGGTAGCAGCAGTGATTTGTGTTATACCTTAGTTACTAAACTGTTCTTATCTCAACCTGTGGAAGTTGCATTCTTTTGATTCTCCCCCCATCTCTCTGGAAGCAGGGGAGGGCAAGAAAGGGGGGTTGAGTGAGTGAACGACAGCATGGTTGGTTGGGTTTAAACCACGACAAAAGCTGAGATAGTTCCAGATATGGAAAATTACTTAAAGCCTAACTCTATAAATGTTAAAAGCCTTTTACACACTTCTAATATTATTAAAATAATTTAAAAAAGAGATAATGTATATATATGTCATCATTAAGGGCATTTTATAAAAGCAAAGAACAACATGCAAGTAGTTAATAGATATGTTCCCATTGTTTCCAACTACATCTTGAAAATTATCCAATGTTTTCTAATGTTGCTTGTATCATGTCACACTCAGTTACAGCTTCTTTACTTCATTACCTGTAAAGAAGCTACCTTCTGTGCTTAGAAGAAAAGTTACCTCCATAAAAAAGAAAGATACAACTTCAGCTCTGGAGACCACTGAATTAGATTTTAGAAACTGAGATCATACAATATTTTAATAGTATCAATAGTGGAGAAATTTTTAATAGCTGAAAATAGAGGACAAAAAGCTGAATTTCCTATTCATTTCAGAAGGAGGGGTTTCCATATGGGAAAGTTGTCTTCATAGGACAGCTATTACTAAAGAATCTCTACATCACAAGAAACCAGCACAAACAGGCTGACACTAGTCATTTACTTTACCTTCAGATGATCAGGAGGACTACAGAAAGGCATATAAGAAACAGAGCAGGAGCAGGTCAAGTTATGCATTAACTCTTTAACTACTTTGGGCCCAGCAAGTTCCCTAGTGGAGAAAAGGTGGCAGACCTCACACCTGGAATACTGACCAGGACCAGCTCAAGCTCACTGACTTCTTTGTTGCACAACAGTAATATGAAACGTCTCTATTTCGAAATACTCCAGTTTAGGATATTCATAAGCTCTCTTTCAGAAAAGTCAGAGCTCTCTGTGATCAGCATGAAGTTGGTGGTAGCTTGCAGCCAAGAATTGGTATAGAAAGTTATTCCCTACTTCTCTTAGCAGCCCCAGGTTTCCCAACCTGTCTTTGTATGGAAGATGCTCCACTGCCCTGATCATCTTCATGGCCCTCCTCTGGACTTGTTCCAACAGCTCCTTGTCCTTTTTATGTTGAGGACATCAGAACTGCACACAATGCTCCAGGTGAGGTCTCCCGAGAGCAGAGTAGAGGGACAGGATCACCTCCTTGGACCTGCTGGTCNAGCTCCTTGTCCTTTTTATGTTGAGGACATCAGAACTGCACACAATACTCCAGGTGAGGTCTCACTAGAGTAGAGTAGAAGGGCAGGATCACCTCCTTCGACCTGCTGGTCACGCTCCTTTTGATGCAGCCCAGGATATGGTTGGCTTTCTGGGCTGCAAGCACACATTGAAGTTGTCTCTTGTTCATTTTCTTACTGACCAGCACCCCCAAGTTCTTCTCCACAGGGCTGCTCTGAATCTCTTCTTTGCCCAACCTGTAGCTGTGCCTGGGATTGCTCCTACCCAGTTGTAGGACCTTGCACTTGGCATGGTGAAATTTCATGATGTTGGCATCAGCCCACCTCACAAGCGTGTCAAGGTCCCCCTGGATGGCATTCCTTTCCTCCAGTGTATCCACTGAACCACCCAGCTTGGTGTCATTGGCAAACTTGCTGAGGGTGCACTCAATTCCATTGTCCATGTTAGTAACAGTAAAGAAATTCCTTTTATCTAACCTAAACTTTCCCTGTTTAAGTTTGAATCCATTACTCATTGTCCTATTGCTACAGTCTCTGGTGAAGAGTCCTTCTTTGGCATCCTTGTAGGCCCCCTTCAGATACTGGAAGACTTCTATGATTTCTCCACGCAGCCTTCTCTTCTCCAGGCTGAACAGCACCAATTTTCTCAGCCTGTCTTCTGTTTGATCTCTGAAGGCAGTCTAGCTCCCAGCAGGAGCTGAGCTCTTCTTCCCAGTAGAAGCTACACAAGAAGGTCACTGATTAAAAGTGAAATTTCACAGGAGCCAGTGGAGTCTGACTCCAAGAACTTGAATTCAATAAATACATCCTGAAGCATGTTGGCAGCCCCCAGCTAGGTCTGAATCTACAGGCTCTAGCTTACAGGTTCCACTTAGCACAAGACTCATCAAGATGAAGATGTTCTTGTCTCTCACAAGTAATACATCTTCTCTGGAGGATAGAAGAAACTTCAAAACCAGCAAGAGCTGGAATCCTATTCCTGCCACAGACAATGGCTTTAGTTCCCACTGCGTTCTAGCTCAGCAGGAGCTCAGAGGAAAGCAAAATACTTCCAATCAGCCTGAGAGTGAATGACTCAGCTCCTGCTGAGACCTGAGCTGTGAACCTTTTAAATATGTTTCTGCTGTTTTGTTTTTTTTTTCCCCTACCATTTAAGTAACCTTAGAATTCTGTAGTGTGCTGATAGCTTACCAAACTTCTACTGAAATCAAAAGAAATCTTTTGAGCTTCTTCAAAAGTCAATGTGTCAGGTCATATACATGGGCTAAATCAGGTTGTNTCCTGAGCTGTGAACCTTATAAACATGTTTGTTTTGTTTTGTTTTTTTTTTTTCCCCTACCATTAAAGTAACCTTAGAATTCTGTAGTGTGCTGATAGCTTACCAAACTTCTACTGAAATCAAAAGAAATCNACCTGAGCTGTGAACCTTATAAACATGTTTGTTTTGTTTTGTTTTTTTTTTCCCCTACCATTAAAGTAACCTTAGAATTCTGTAGTGTGCTGATAGCTTACCAAACTTCTACTGAAATCAAAAGAAATCTTTTGAGCTTCTTCAAAAGTCAATGTGTCAGGTCATATACATGGGCTAAATCAGGTTGTGGTTTAAAAGCCCTAAAAAAAAGGTAATGTTTTTATTTTTTCTTTCTTTTTCATCTAAGGGTATCACTTGATAGGAGAAAGTGACAAAATTGGAAGTTATGAAGCTCAAAAGCACCTGCAACTGCTGAGTAAAAATCTCATGCAAGAAAGGAGTTTTCTTTCTGATGTTCCATATGACGTTCACAGAGAAATTAAAAGTTGAAGGATTGCTTCCCATTCAATGCAGTTTAAATGAAAACTAAGGGCATCAGTTAGGCTAGGGTGAGATGTGAGTAGGACAATAAACCATTTAATACACAGTAGGACAGAGAATTAATCTGGTGCCATACAAAATTATGTTGTTTCAGTTCTTTCTATCAGTCTATATTTTAACTCTACCTTTTACTTTTTATCATATGATTTAAATGCTCTTCTGAGTTTCCACGGTATTTTTGTTTATTTATTTTGATTTCTGCATGCATTAACTGGCTGTGAATGTTGTTTTTGGCTTGCTGCCTCTTTCCTGCCTTAGGGAGTATTTCTTTGTGGCTAACAGTAGGTGCTGAGTCCTGAAGTGTTGATTCAGAACAATGGAGACAGGTGGGCCATCAGCAGGAGTAGTAAAGTGATATGCCACTGTAAATAGGAAACTGTGAAAGCACGAAGAAACAATCTATTTTTTGTTTCAAACTTCAGGCATGACAACTCCTAAAAATCTAAGAACCAGATCCACATAGGAAAAAGGCCATCATAGCTTTTTCTTATTTTAAGAATTTATCCTCAGTTCTGATATGTATGTATGAAAGTTTAAAAGCAAGCCTCTACACATGAATGGTCTAATAGCTGCATTTGGAGAGCAGTCTTTCTCCTCCTCCCCCCTTCCCCACATGGAGAAAATTGCAAATGAGGTAATGTTTCTCCTTGAGTAGAGAGAACATACTTTCAATGATATCCTAGATAGGAAGAACAAACAAACACATTATTGTTATTCTTAGTAGTATTAGTAATATCGTGCTACTATGTGTTTCTGTCAGTCTGGAATTGTTCTAAATGATCTCTCTTTTCTTCCTCTCTCTTTCTCCTAATACTGACATAAACGTGCATACATTACTTAATTTTCATCAATGCTGAAGCAAAGGAGAAATATCTCCAGTCTGTTGGAGAAGCTTTGTTTCCTTTAGCTTTGATGAAATGATTAAAGACAACTTTAATTTTTCTAGTGTCTTTAAGAATGTAAAACTGACTACATATTTCAAATCTTGAAACATGTCCATACATGGGACCATATGATTTTAATGATTGAATGGAATTTCTCAGCTTTCAAAATCTTAAGAAACTATTGGAATGTTGGTGAAGATGGAGGGGTCACTACAGATTTTGCTACTAAGTGCAGGAAAAGATTTTTGTTTCACACTCAAAAATGTACTCCCTTACTTATAAGTATTCTGGTTCACTGGCTAAGGCAATAGAGTGACAGCTTTTGCTGTGTCCTGCTCAACCTCTTCTGTGTTCAAAGTGCACAATGAAATAGAAAATGGCTTGTACTTACTGCTTCTAATGTCCTAGTCTTGGCTGGGGTATCTAATTACAAGTTACTCATAAATGAAGCAACAGCAAACAGGTAACGCTGTTGCACCACCTAAACAGATAGCCCCATTCACAGATGAAAAAGAGAAGCAATAAGAGAACCTGAGTCACACACTGAAAGACCGCTGGTGAAATACTTGCATTTTATCAGTTTTGCTGCTTTGAACTTGTTACAGTATTTTCCATTTCTTAAAAACACTGGAAAGAACCAGCACACTGTCTTTTTCACAGAAAAAATGTGAAACTCTCTTTTAAAAAGACTATTCCGTCAAGTGAAATTAAGAGCAAGGGATGTATCACTAGTTTATATCATAAACACAATATGAAAAAATTCATTGAAGAGAGTAGTAAAGTGTGACACTAAAAATCCATTATCTTTGAATATTTATGGCAACTTGCATCTGAAGATCTTTGTCAGTTATGACACTGTCTTCTCAAACAGTAAATCAGGAAGTTCTTCTTCCATATCTTATCTACTTGAACCTATCTATCATATGAAGTCAAAATTCACTGTTAGAATGCAACTTAATTCTAACAATGAAGCATTATATAGCAAGGTAATTTCCTCACTTAGCAGGACCCAAAGCACGAAAAGGATCATTTATAACTGTGACACCTCCCTTGTAAATTCAAAGTAATATATATAAAAGGAAGTAGATATTCAGAAAGAGTGTATTAGAATCATTTCTATTCAGTGCAAATAAAACACTCAGGAAAGTCCATACTTTATTAATTGAAGCCTGGTTTCTTCTAACCATGTTCCTTTGGGGGTTGCTTTTTCTTGGAGGGGAGGGTGAAAGTGGGAGGAGGGAGGGTGAAAGTAGGAGGAGGAAGGGTGGTTGCTTGTTTCCGTTGCATTTTTATTGCTTTAAATTAATACTCATTCTCCAATTTTAACATTTTAAGAAAGGCAAAATGCTAATTATTATGCCAGGTGCCTGAAATGTTAGAACTTTAGGATACTTACATACATGAGTGTAACCATTTCCTGCTCTGGCTGACGCTGAACTCACATTATTGTGCATGAGCGCTTAATTCTATGATGAAATATTTCATCCATTTCTAGAAAATAATTGTACATGAAAGAAGAGTTGTTATCCCATTGCAGAAGTAGCATTTGGTTGATGGATTAAGTGATTCTGAAATACTGATTGAGTAGATATGGTTCTTAAAGTGTTTTTCTAACATTTTTAGAGAACTTTGGGAGGTAATATACATAAATATATTCTACTGCTATTAGTCTTGGAGCAAATGCTAAGTTACGCGTAACTTCTACAGTTGTATACATAGACTTCCAATATTGAGGTTTCTTAGACAATTTTGCTGAATGAAAGGTAGAGAAAATTTTCAATACTAATCAATGAATACCTAATGTGTAGCAAAATATCTCTTGTTTTGAGTTTTGATCAGAAAGCATAAGCTGCAAATTTAACAAATCTTTTATTAAAATTAGTCACACATCTTAGTACAAGCAATAAAACCAATTTGATTAATATAAGCCCATGCTATAATAAAGGGGAATTTTGTCATGTAAGA
Source organism: Agapornis roseicollis (assembly GCA_002631895.1). Lineage (NCBI taxonomy): Eukaryota > Metazoa > Chordata > Aves > Psittaciformes > Psittacidae > Agapornis > Agapornis roseicollis. Next base: position 143,670 of record NDXB01022406.1, read on the forward strand.
TTTACTCCAGTGTTAAATTGGCCTGTGTGCTACGAATTTGGCTTTGTCTCTCATTTGCACATTCTTGTATTTGAATGCTTTTCTTTCAAAGTTTAGCTTTCAAACTATAAGCTAGGTATAAACTGATAAGAATTGATTCTTTGAGTAGCTGATACATATATTTTAAAATGTTGATACATATACATTTATTTATATATTTTATATAAATGTATTTTTACAAATATACATGTATAGAAATCAGAACTGAACTTGGAGCTGCAAAATGTGCACCCATACATAAAAGTTCAGGCTTTTCCCACTTCACCCACAGCAAAGAGAGCAACTGACAAAAGTATAGGATGTTTTTTTTTTTTTTTTTTTTTTTTTTTTTTTAAAAAAAAAAAGATTTTTTTTAAAAAAAAACATTTTAATGTTT